>JANHGB010050562.1:11205-24761 GCA_026283785.1 Coracopsis vasa | reverse complement strand
GGCAGTGTTCAAGGCCAGGTTGGACACAGGGGCTTGGAGCAACCTGCTCTAGTGGAAGGTGTCCCTCCCCATGGCAGTGGGTTGGAACAGGATGAGCTTTAAGGGTCCCTTCCAACCCAAACCAGTCTGGGATTCTATATATTCTGCAGGTATTTAACAAAATCAACCAACTAAACCAGCAAACCCCCAGTTCCCACAAAGTCGTTAGCTCACAGAAAACCTCTAAACATTGGGACAAGCTGTGGTTATTTGTCAGATAATCATTCCCAGTTGGTAACTCAACCCCTTCCTCATTGGATATCATCACTGAATAATAATGGCTTTCAGTGCTACTTTACATTAAAAAACCCAATGGTGAATCATGACAATCAGATTTCACTCACGATAAATAAGTGACTCAAAGCGTGGTTCCACCCCAAAAAGGACTTGTCACTTTTATGTAGCTCTGCTCTCGCCCTCACCCAGCACCATTCATTCCCTGAGGATGACGAACTGCATAAAGACTCCAGAAGCAGGTAAAACTTCAAGCACAGCATCTCTTCTGAGCTGCAATGAAAATGGTGGCTGAGCAGGCTCAGAGAGCTCGGAGGCAACGAGACTGGCCTTCATCAAACAGCAAACATGATCCACAACCCTCTGCCTTCGCCACATCCTTCACCCTTACGGGACACTCGTCAGTGAGCCATTCTGCATGCACCACAAGAGCCTCAATGCAGCCACCTCAAACCCTACCGGGAAAGCAGATGCAGGAATAACGAAGGAGAGAGCCTGAGCTGAGCAAAGAGCATTCCCTGTGTAGCCAAGAGACACCCCTCTACCTCCGTGTTTGTTTGCTGCATGACACCACACAATAATTTATGATGAGAGCCCTTCCAAAACACGAGGCCACGGCACAAATGCCTCCCTCTCTGCAGGAGTGAGAAGCACACAGCCAAAGCCACCAGTGTTTGGGGTCCAAGCACAGAACAGAGCCTGTTCTAGGAAAAAAGGGCACATTCTCATCTCTGCGATGAGAATGCTCAGCTACAAATGTAGCTGTTACATCCTACCGCCGCAGTCTGGAGGCTATTATCCCTCAAGTGTCCTTCCTGGCTCCAGGCAGACACTCCCTGCATCACTTGAAGCTCCTGAGGAAGGGTATTCACATCCTTACAAGGGACTGTGTCAGAGTCCCCTGTGAAAGCAACAGAAGTGCTTTCATCTTTAAAAATACATAGAGCGGGCAGGCTCCAGTGAGGGCTGTGTGTATCTGGAGGCAGAATTTGGCTCAGTATTTATAATAGATGGTTACAGAGCGAAACATGGATGAATTCATTCTTGACTCTGTTATTCACCAAGTACTCTCCGAGTTTATAATGGTAGTAGAAACACAGCGAGTGAGTCACACAATGCATCTTTATACTCAGCACTTTAGCACTGACTCTCTGCTGGGTGGCGTGATTCATCTGCAGCTCAGGTTCACATCCAGACGCCACAGGTGTGCTTTTCACCCTCAGGTTAGTTGGTTTTCTGCCATTTCAATACATACCATGGAATTCAATTAATCAGGGAATTGAAATATTGACACAGAAATATCGAGTAGACAAATATTATGGCAGAACTTACATAGTGTTAGGTATATAGAAAGAAGAAACTTGGAAGAGTTTGAACAATCTAAGGAAACACAGTGTTTGAGAAGCAAAAAGTTCCTCTTTCCACCATGATTGTCTTATTCTTTGTATAAATGGCAACGAAGGCTTCCAAAAGACACCTGAGAAGCAGCACAGCCAGTCCTGTGAAATGTCATGTTGTCTTGGTTCAAATGAATTTGGGTGTTTGAGCCTCCTTACCCATTGCAGCACTGATCTCACTAGGATGTTCTCTCTCTTCTCCTTCACCAGCTGACGTTAGTGGTGGTGAGACATGACCAAGGGCAGGCGCTGGACCGCAGCATCAGCCTCAGCTGCATCAACACCCGGCACACCAAAGCCACACTGGTGACACCATGCCAACATCCCATGGGCACAAGTACGAGCCTCAGTGCAGGCTGTGTTAGCTACATGACATGGGATCATGGAAATACTCCTCCCTCAGTGTGTTCCTCACCTTGAAGCCTGATCAAAGCCAGCCATGCAAACCAGGGCACAGGAGTGGGGTGGGAAATGACCTCTGTTGTGCAGCACAGAAACCACCTCAGTGGTACTGACCTACAACTCTCGGCCATGCACAGGCCTTCCCAAATGGTCTTCCTTGTCCACACTGACATGGAGGATGCTACCAAGACTCTGTCAGAGAGATCATGCTAGGGACAGCATTATGGACCTGAACTGGACATCCTGCCTTCTAAACTAATAACCTGTAGCAGAACTGATGGTAAAACCAAATTCCCCCATTCTTTCCAGCCATTTGGGTACTGCGTAGAGACAGAAAATACTTCAGTACCCTTGAATTAACACAGAGGGACAAACCTCATGAGGAACGTGTGGAACGCCTTTGCTGTTACCTCCTCCCTTCGCAGGCACTGTAAATGTCTCCTAACCCATATGCTCTTTTACGTGACATCAGCTCCTGCTGCCATGGCTGGGTTGAACCAAGCCTGAGTGCTTTGAACTCCACAAACAACAAATCACCTACAGTAATATAGCACCATGATACACAAAACCCAAGATAATGCTGATTTAAACATCCTGTCATTCTAGCTATCCTTGTATGTATTACCCGAGTACATCCTGCAGACCCACCTTAGCACAGTATTAACACTGCCTTTGCAGGTAAGCAGATGAATTTTCTGCAAATTCCCCTTTTTAGGAATACTTTTTAAGAGAACAGAATTAAACCAGCACTGAAGGATTTTGCAAATATCCTGCTTCAAGCCATGCTTTTACCTACTCCTGCGTCTATTGCCCCTTCACAGTGCGATGGGGCTATTTGGTTTCAGGGAAGCTAATTCATTAGCTAAGAGAAACAGCCACCTGGATACATGGATGAAGAGCTACAATTACAGTTCAGGGCAGTAAAAACAACACTGGAGTTCCTGAAAGGAGAGACAACGCGCTCCTCCAGTAAGAAAACCAATCCCTGGCAGGGTCATGGCCAAACCCTGAGCTCAGGGGGAGGGAGGGGGAATAAGAAAGGATGTGCTCCGTATACGGCTCCAGGGCCAAATCCTGCCTCCCAGGGGCTATTTAGCTCAGATGTCCCAATAGCACTGACTCAAGCTACCCTGCTCTGTGAAGGCAGGCTGGGGCAGGTAGGCATGGGCAGCATGGCCTCAGGTACCCAGGGCTGTCAGAACTCCTGAATAAGACTTAAAAGAGGGGTTTTTAATGAAACTTAAGAAATTCAGAGCGTGTCTTTCAGGGAAGATGAATTTATGAGACAAAGTGTCCATAGATATTTGAAGAGAGCACCAAGAACTAGAGGAGAAGGCAGTTCAGATGCCTTCAAATTAGTTATAGCAAAACCAAAGCCAACACAGCAAAACCAACCAACCAAACCCCACATACTAAAAGAACTCCTTCCTTAATGTAAAAGCCTCAAACCATGTACAGGATGCAACCTAACTTACACAACCAAGAAAACCTTTAATTCATGTCCACATATCAACCGGCCAACTGGGATGATGTGTCTGAGTATTAAATACCAGGCAATGTGGATTAAAAGGTCCCAAGGGAATCTGCCAGGAAATTTAACTTACCAATAACTTCTGTCTAGAAGAGCCAAGGAAAGCAGGCAGGGATCAGGAGGCCGGAACAGAAACAATGAGAGACAGAAAGCAGGGAATCTAGACAAACAAATCCCAATCACTTCCTGCCACCATCAAAAAGCTCAGCCTGTGGTATGTGGTACCCAGACCCTGTTGGTGCTACTGTTTTCATGGACCCTTCACCTGCTTACAGAAAAGGAGGGCTAATTCTGGATGCCATGAACACATGGAGAGCTTTGCAGCTGCATTTCACTCCTTCATTTCAGCCTACATGCACCTTCTCTCAAATTAACCTGATTGTTTTCAGATGTGAGCAGTGTGCTTCACACTGATCAAAAAGAATCACAGCAAAGAGCAGGGATGGGGAGGAGGTCTCATGGCATCTGACAGGGACCACATCAGCTTCCCTCTTACTTAAAATGCTCAGTCATGGTCCAGAAGCCACAGAACAATTAACACAAGTCACCAGTAGATGTTAAAGGTCTAAGTGCTCTAATTCCAGCAACATGGTATATTATTAGACAGAATTATACATTCTAGCAATTGAAGCCGCTCTACCTCTCAAGCCTAATAAGGGCTGGACATGTTTCTGTACTAATTATAACAAGCATAGTTTATTTCTTCCTTGCCCACTGTATGAGTTACTAGCTTGCAGCTAGATCCCTCTTTCTAGACAATACAAGCAAGGCTGTTCTCCCAAACACCACCTTGCATGGGTTAAAATGCAGGCACTGTTCATTCCCTCACGCTTGTGTTAGCGTTTGGTGGTTTTTAAAGGCTTTTCCATCCCTACACTGCAGTCAGGCAGTCAATAGTCACTTATTCATTGCAGAAAATCCTTTTGATTGTACCTTGGATTATAGAACGGGAGAAAAACAACGGATGGTGCCTGGACCAGGGGCTGAACAAACGAGGCTCCCTGGGGAAACAAAATTCACCGCAATCTGCATCCTTACCGGAGCTGAGGAGGAGGGATGGCTGGAGCCTCTGAAGCACTCAGTCAGACCTGCAGCGCTGCACAGCAGGGAGCGAGCGGAGAGCCGGAGGAGCGGCTGCTCACATCGCATTCCCGCTGCTCCGAGCCCTCTCCCGTCTCCCGCTGTTGGGCTGAGCACCAGCAGAAGCAGGCAGGTGGGGAGGGTGCCTCACCCCGCTCCTGATGGAAGGGAAATGCTGTCACCTCGAGAAACATGAGCCTGGCAAAGCTCCCCTGCTCCGCTCCAGGTCACAGACCCTGCTGGGCCAGGAGGCTCGTCCTGGGCCGGGATGCAGCATCAGCTGCATTTCCATTGGGAGCAAGCAGGTCTGCCCTGCTGCAGAACACACGCACAGGTAACTGCATGAGAACGAGCCTATGAGCTGCCACTCCTGACCCACAGAGCTCTTCCTCCCCTGGGCAGGTATCCGTCTCTGCTGTACAGCAGAGCTGTTGGGTGCTCCCCTCTGCAGGCACATGCAGGGCTGCCCTCGCTCCCACACCAAGGGACTCATCAACTTGCTCGTACTCCAGGGACCTGAAAGCAGGAGCCCTTCTCTATTGCTATTGTGAAATCATGGTACCAGCAGCTTCAGCCTGCAGAAAAAGAAACAGCTACCACAGAGCTCCCTTCTAGCTAAAAAGCCAGAAGAATCCCTGTACATCCCTCCCTGCTGCAACCCCAGCGCTTCCTGACAGCCCATTTCTATCCACAATGCTGCATTTTTACACCATTTACCATTCAAACACCCTCACACACCCCATCTATCACTAATGATAATTGTTTCCTGCAGGAGAGAAGAAAGGCATTTTAGCTGGTGAAGGAGATGGTAACCATAACAACAGCACCATGACAACTGCGATATCTGAAACAAGAATTAAGGCAAAAAAACTTATTGCCAATAAATTGGGTCCATGATAACGATGGCAAAGGCACTAAATAGGCAATACCGTTCAGCAAAGGTGCCAACATGAAGAGACATAAGTCTCTGGGTTAAATTGCACGCAACTCCCCTGCAAATTTTGGGATAAGGCATCATGACAGCCTTGTCTCCTCTTGATCAGTAAAGAGAAGGCGATCCCTGCTCAATCCTACCTGAGATCTCTCCTGCCTCGGGGAGCTGGAGGGGCTGAAGGATGGAAGGAGCGCTGCCGGGAAGCCGGGATGTTTCCTGGCAGCCACAAGACGCCCAGCTTTCTCAGTGGAGTCTTTTGTTTCCAGGAGACTGGCTGAAACGAGCCCTGGAAAAGGACGGGATTGCTCCCAGGGCAGCACCTCAGCCAGACACGCTGCATTGATTTTTCCAGCAAGCTCCATTTGAAACGGGCACCGTGAGCCCTCGCCGTGCACTCTAGAGAAGGCACTGAGCTTGGCAGGCTTGTCTGGAACATGAGGCTCCACAGCCCTTAGCCAGCAGCCACCTCAGCAACCTGTGCCAAGGGCCTGACTTACAACCCTGGCAGAGAACACAACCCAATGCTTGTGGCCACATTGGCTTCTTCACCCTCGGTGCAGGAGGCACAGGAGAACCACCACAAACAACCAGCACGAGCTCCGAGGGCTGGGTGCAGATGAAGTGATCTGGGCTGTGATCAGGCAAGGAAATGTCCCCAGAAGCAGCTGCACAACCTGCCCTTCCTGGGGCTTTACAGGGGAGGATTCAGTGCACCAGTTCACAACACAGGACTGCTCAGGGTGGGCACACTGAAGTGGTCTTTCCCCATTGAAACATTCTGGTGGGCACAGCTTCTCTTTCACAAGCTCCTTGCTTTTCAGATTACTGCAGTAATCTAATTGGAAACGCATCTCCAATAGAGGAAACAGCCTTTCTGTGTTTCAGATTTCCTTCTTACCGCAGTGGTCACTTCAAACCTTAGCAAGAAGACAGCTGAAGATCCATCCCAACAACACAGCCAAGCTGGAGGGTGCACTATAGAAAACAAGGGCTTCCCTCCCCATCACCACCTCCATTTTAATGTTCAGTGCCTATAAATGGCTGAAACAAAGTCATCTTCTGCTTATTTAGCTCACGGGTACAGAAGGTGAGGGCAGCGCACAGTACTCTGCTCATTGAAGGGCTTTGGACTAGATGACCTTTGGAGGTCCCTTCCAACCCAAACCATGCTGTGATCTGATGACTCTACCCAGCTCACGATCTTTGCATTCCTTCTCTCCGCGGACTCCATGATGGATGACTGCTCGGATTAGGGAGTGAGGAATTAATTAACTATGCTAATGTGTTACTTGCAGATTCTCCATGTAGGACAGGCCAAGTTTCAGTGGAGCTGCTCTGCATCCAGGTGAGACAAACCAGACCATGTAGCAGAGAGATGCTCCCAACTCCACTGCAAAGCAAGAACTCCCACAAGAAGATCTCACGTGTCCAACATAAGCACTTTAACTACACTGGGGCATCTTTTCCTTCTCTGCACACTTGACTTGCTTTCACATCCCTTCTTGCTTCTAGTTCCACTGAGATCTCATCAAACATGATGCAACTTCGCACAACCTTAACTTTACTCACTGAGCTTTTAATCAGAAAACAATGATAAAGGCTGCCTCTACAAACATGTCAGCATTTTGTGCCTTTTCAAAGGCTTTACCTAACTTCTCAAACTAATTCCACCCCTGCTACAACACCCAGACACTATCTTTGGGAACATCATCACGTCACCTACTACAAATGGTGAAAAGCATGTCCTGGGTTAATTTCTGGCAGATTCTTTCCCATAAAATAGATGGGGGGGAACCAGCTTACAGCAGAAATCTGGGATGCAGCATCTGCACCACACTCCACCTCTCTGCAGCCTTTCCAGGGCCATGGATCCTCAGAAAAGGGGTGGTTCAGTAACTTCAGGGGTAGACTCCCTGCTGCAACTGCCACCCCAGCTTAACTCTGTCCTTCCATATGCTAAAGCGAAGGGACACAGTCAGTTATTCCACAAGCAACACAAAGATGCTGGTGTGAGAAGCATGGAGGTGATGACAGGAGCGGATGTTCAAGCCCATGTGCTGCTCCAGTTTGTTTGGGTAAAATCTGTTGCTCACATGAAAAGTTTCCTCCCCAGGTCAAGGGCAGCAGATTATTCCTTTGCTGAGAGTGCTTTTAGCTTCACTTCATTGTACTCAGACACGCCAGGCAATCATGCCATGCACACAATGGAAACAGAAGCATCTTACTGTCTAACAGAGGCATTGCCTATTCATGCTGAAAAAGAGCATTAGACAGAAGAAAGCTTGTTCCGAGGTCACTCCATCCAGGCTCACTTAAGCAGCTTTGACTTCCAGTTTCGCAGTCAGAAAACCTTAGAGGCAGGGACGCAGGAACCCATTACTGCCAAGAGAAGCCAATGCTTTTAGTTGTAGCACAAACCATCTAACTGCAGACAAATACACAGAAATAAGGAGATAAAGGGCTGGAAAACTGGTTGTGAAAGAGGTTCTTTGCAAAGCCTGCTTGCTTCTGTATTGACAGCAAACTTGGCATGGATTAACTAGTGCTAGAATTTTCCTTCCCAGGAAGTGTCTGAGCAGTGACTGCTGTGCTGCAAACCCTTGGGCCTACAGAAGTGGTAGGATTCTTTCATCCCTTCCTATTATTTTCTAACCAACAATGTTACAAACAAAGGACTTCTTTTAACTTAAATATACCCTTATGCTTGCATGACTTAGAAATACGCTGTCCACCCACCTTCAGCCACCCACTCCCGTGACCCATGCCTGTTGTACCCAGGCAAATAAAATAATCTCTCCCTACCTGGAAATGAGAATACCCAGAAATCTTTTGTGCTCTTAAACGCTCTAGACAGCAAAATCACAATATTGGGGATATAATTTTATCATGTGGGAGCTTTCCTCTGCCAAATCTGTACTCAACCAAGCCTGCTGCCTTCAAAAGACAAGAAAGCAACAGCCACTCCTCCAGCCTGCTCCGGCACAGGGGGAGAAGGGCAGGGAGGACTGAGACATCAGTGAAGGAACCTGAAGCCACAGTAGTTATTTTGCAGCCCTTGCATGCAGAGCTTTTTGAGCTAATAAAATGAAGGTATCTGAAGTGTGAGGAGGAACCAACTCACTGAGTCATTCAGCCTGACATCTGAACTGCAGGACTCGCTGTCACAGCAAATACCTGCTTTAGGGGTCCGCTTCCTCCCCAGGCTTACCCGATTCTTGCCACTGGTGGGGTTCAACCTTGTTCTGCTCTTCCCACCCTGTGCCGAGGGGCTGACGTATGTCTATGGAGTCAGCAGCATTCTCCTGGGCTAAGATGAGGAATAAATGAGTTTTGTGGGAGGAGAGGAACAAGCCCAGGGCCAAGGAGTAGGGAAGGGTAAGAAAGTTGCGTTGGATGAAGCAAGTGCATGTCAAGAATGATAAGAAGTGACTGATGAACAAACTCAGTAAGTGAGGAAAAAGTCTGGAAAAACCGAAGCCATAGGGGTGAATGGGTGTTGGTTTAATATAAAGAGACAGCCAGGGGGATGGAGGGAAGCTAGGATTTGCCATGTCCAATCAACCCATCACTCATGCCTCAAGCAGTGGCCAGCACAAGATGCTCCACATGAAGAGGTAAGAAGCTCCACAGAGCTTCAGTCTCACATCAGCATGTTCTCAATGCAGAGACTCCAGGCAGTGACACAGACCTGCTGATACCCATCAGAGCCAGGTGCCTACATGCCTATGATCACCATGATCTTTCCAATACAAGCAACATACATAGAAGATACCCTCATGGTGACCGCCAGGACAAACCCGTGTCCTCCCATTGACTGCCATCAGAGATTTCCATTAAAAAGGCAACAAGATACAAAAAGCACAATGGGATCTAGGACATGCAGAGCACTGATGGAGACAGAAAATTCACACATGTGTTCAGGTGCTTCTGATGCCTTTTTTGACTGGTACCCAGGATCCAACATATGATTCATCTTGAATTGCTCTATATGTTTTCTTCTGCAACGTCTTTCAGCAGCACTAATGCTGATGTTGGTTTAGAAGGCCTGAAAGCATTAAGTATTAATCACAAATGAAATAAAGTAGGCTTGGAAAAGGTACAGAACTCAATGAGGATGACAAAAGATCTGGAGAAGCTTCTGCACAAGGAATGACTAGACAGACTGCGACCCTTCATCCCGGGAAGGAGGGGAATGGGACAGGCATTTATAACAACATGTGCAGCACAGAGAAGATAAGCAGAGAAGAGAAAGGAATCCATCAGTCTCTCCAAAGAGAGCTGTGATACATCACACAGAACTTGCTGGTGGCAAGCTCCCTGCAAGTGAATAGTGATTCTTCCCACTGTATGGAATTATACTGTGCAGGAGGTGGTGCATAATAAAAGCTTATACAGTTATACAATTGCTGAATTTTTCTGCCATTAATTTGCCCATGGTTTCTCAATTGGACAGCCTCTTCTGGGAAGGGAATGTTTTTACATGTGAATAATATCTAGATCAAAGGCTTTATTTGCTATTTTAATATTGACTTTAAATAATTGTGTGGTTTCCCATCATTGATTTTTGAAGGCGTCCCTTCCCCATCGAGTGTGATGGAATGTCACAGCCCCTCGCTGAGCTTCACAGGGTTTAACAAACTCAAAATGAAGATACACTGCAGATGACATTGACTGCACTGCACTTATTGCACTGCCAGGCTCTAGCAAATGAACAGCTTTGTCGGTCTGATAAGTTTGTAACTGAAACACAACGCTACATCCCAGACACGTGTTCTTCCATATCCCTCTGCTGATGGAGAAAACAAACAGGCTCTGCAGACTTCCCCTTGCCACTCGCGTGGGGCTGGTTCCCCAGATGAAGAAAGGAGGTGCTCATTTTCAACCTGTTCCAGAGAATCAACCTGACCACCTCATGCTAAAACCTACAGACAGCACACAGTGGCACTGATCTAGTAACTAGGTTGGGGACATCAACAGGAAGATCAGCTGAGAAAAGAGTTCTGGGGCAGGGGTGATGCTGAAGAGAAAAAGCACATGAGCAGCTAGGAAGACAGATGGCCCTTCCAGAAGGACCTGGTTACGTCTCCAGAGCTGCCACTTGTTAGAGGTCTCATGAGATACTGTATGTAAATGTTTTATGGATGAGATGCTCAAAGCTGCAACAGCGTAAGCAAAGTCTTGTATGTTTTCTTTTCCATTTAGGACAAGCAGTATGAAACACATGCCCCACCACTGACCTCAGCGCTGACCCAGAGGGGCTGTCTGCTTGAAAAGATGATTCATTCACTCTGCTAGAAGGGCTGAATGAATAGGCAGTATTCAGACTGCACAACGCCTATCACTTGGGATTCCCTCAAAATCTAGGTCTGACATGAGTGGGTCAGTAACCACACGCTTTTGTTCCTAGCTCCTTGAACAGAAATGTCTCTTTGCATCCTTCAGTGGTTCCCACAAATCAGGTCGATTTTTATGGCTTGCTAATTGTTATTGCTAGACTTCTGCAGGGCTTCAGGATGAAAAGAAGTGTGCTTCTGAAAGCTCAGGGCACACAACTTACAGAATAAATCACTCTCTATCAGCCAGCAACAAAATCCAGCCGCGGCAGCCACTTAAATATACACATCTGGATAGCGCTGAACTTTATTTGTTCAGGGATGGCAACTTTTGTTCTGTCTTTGTTGACAGAGCATATTAATGACTACCAAAAATGCAGCAGAAAGAAGTGACTGTCACAAAGTGGATTTTGTCTACAGCTGTATCAACACGTATCACACTAACAAAGCTGTCTGAAATGGCACTAAGGTTGCAAGGTTACACCTCAAGCGTTTGGCTATGAAAGAAATGGGAGATGATTGCCTAATTGTAACTGGGTCCTTTTCTGCACATGTACTAAGCTACTGCCTGGTTTGATAAACATATTTTATTCTTCCCATTCTCGCTGCCTAGATTATCCCATTTTCCATTGCATCAGCTTCCCACCTCAGCTTAGGCATTGTCCCTCTGGCCCCCAGTTCCTCACCCAGGGCTCATCCATCTTTGCTGTCCAAACAACAGCTTTCATCACTGCAGACTCCAAAATCTTTACCCTCTCCATACCAAGGTTCACTTTCATATCCCCTCCTGCAAGTTTCATCCCAAGCAGCAGTCTCCTCATTCCCATTTCTTTATTAACTTCCAGTTTTCCTTCCTTTCCTCCCAGTCCTTCTTACAGCTTGCCTCCATCTCACTGCTTACTCATCCTCACCTTTCCTCATGCACCCTCTATCAGAGCTGTCTCTTCTCCTTACTTCCACAAGTCCTTGGCCATGTTTTCTAACATCGGTTGTCTTTGCATTTGAAACTGTGGACTTTCTCCTCTCCCAGAGACTACAAACAAAGGTGAGGCAGGTTATTGGTTTATTCCCAGAGATATGATATGACATGACATAAATTGGGCTGGTCGGGCTCATAGCAAGCCTCTCCTGATAGTCAGCAAGCTGTCCCCTCCTCAACAAGGCAGATGCTAAAGAACTTCACAGGCAAGATGCTGGGCTGAAACAGCAAACCTGGACCAACCCAGCCTGGAAAGGCAGCCTTGCTCCAGGAAAGGGCAGCTTGAGCCAAAACACGTGGGTAAGCGAGCAAGGTGAGCCTGGCTGCCCAAGGGGAAAACTGCAGCCTAAAACACAGAGTTTGGCAAAGTGGTGATAGAAACAGGGTCTTATAGTGGAAAGTAGCAAGGCACCTTAGCTGGCAGGCTCACCTGTAACATCACAATCAGCAAACGGACCGTGTGTGAAGGGATGTACATGTTATCTACTAGTGCATGTCTGAGCGTAAGATCACCGTATCCATAGTGATGGCAAGTGATACACTGGCAGTACTGCAGGATAGAGTCTGACAGTCTGATTTGAAGCACAGGGTGTAAAGAGACCTGGAAAGACTTTTCCAGAGAGGCAGACAACCCTTCTTCGTATCCCCTGGAATTAAGCATAGGTTCCATCAGCGGAAAGTGTAACAGCTCCTAACAAAGCATCTCAAAGGCTTTGCGATACCCTCTTCATTGGCAGAAAGATGCTGGCCATTTAGACCTGGGCTCTATTCCTGACCAAACTCCTGCTGCTCTTGGAGTGGCTCTGGGAAAGAGCCAGCTTGGATGATGGAACTGCAAAGGCTTTGGACTCTCTGGGCCCCTCTTGCTGACTGCAATGCAGCGTTCATGTCTCCTGCTGTGGTTCCCATCATGTTTGGTCCTTTTCTCTGGTGTAGCCACCACACCACTATGTGTCTGACCTCCCCAGGCCACCCAAAGGGGCAGATCATGTTGGGGCCTCCCACTAATCTCTTCTTTCAGCGAGTTAGTGCTGAGTAACAGGCAGCAAGATACTTGTCCCAGTTCCTGTCTCAAAGGTGCAAGAGGACCCCAATTTACTCAGCCTGGGCCCTGAACTGAGGTTTGCCATGGCCAGAACCCAGGCTTGTAGGCCAAAGAAGTTATACTTGGGCTCCTTGCAGTCTGCAGGACGGGCACATGCAAAGCAGCAGAGCACCTTGTTCTGACACCCAAACACCTCTTTACCTAAATGTTCTGAAGCGATAAACAGCCATCAGCTTCTCTGCACTGAGACTTACACCATGTGGAAACAAAAGAGCCCCCCATCAGATGCTGAGCATCCCTACAGAACCATGAAACATGTACCCATGAAGAAACAGGCACTAAATTCAGTCAGATACAAACTAACTGCACCAGCATCAGCATCAGGGCGTCCCTTGTCAGTCTATTCCCCTCTTACCTCTCCTCTGGCACAAAAGAAGACATGCCTCAGTGTACAGCCCATGTCTAGCCTCACGCCAGCCTATGGCCAGTGCTAAACCCTCACAGATGAATACACTGGTTCAGGCATTGAGATCCTGACCAACTACAGATCATGGAAGTCTTGTCCACCCCACACCTGATTTC
>JANHGB010050559.1:0-69532 GCA_026283785.1 Coracopsis vasa | reverse complement strand
ATCCCTGGCGGTGTTCAAGGCCAGGTTGGACAGAGCCTTGGGTGACATGGTTTAGTGGGAGGTGTTCCTGCCCATGGGAAGGGGGTTGGAACTGGATGATCTTAAGGTCCTTTCCAGCCATAACTATTCTATGATTCAAAGTTTGTAGGAATTGGGTCATGAAACCAGACCGTGTTAGCTTATAGTGTAGGTGGGAGGCATGTGTGTCTGGGTACATGTAGGTGGCATACCTGAGTAGCTTGCATTGAGATGCCATGGGTTCCCCACAGCAGGGAAGGCTGTGCTTTGGTATGAACCTCACCAAACCTACCAGGGAGATTTGCACTGAAATCCATTAATTCCTTAGCAGGATGATGCTGCTAGCTGAGCTAGCTATGTTAAAGCTGACCCAGGTGTGTCTGCAGACATTGGGGTGTTACCTCAGTCACAACTAGAATCACAATCACAACAAATATGTAAAAGTACCTTCAGAATATCTATTCTGTAGGAGGCAAATGCATCTCCTGAGATTTGCATTTACTGCAGTGTTTTCCTAGTAGCCTTCTGCAGTAACCTACCTTCATTGTGTTCATTGTTGCCTCTAATTTAGACCAGGAACAGCTGGGCTCTATGGTTCACCTCACTGCAAGGAACAATCTACTCTGCAGTGGGGGTCACCAGTTTGCTGGTGGGATAGGATTTAATCGTGGGACCTAGAGATGGAGAGAGCTGTTAGGTCATTCACTGCTCCCTCCTTTTGCTGGCTTAAGGGGCAGTAGTATGTTAACTAATGTAGTGACAATCATCTGCTGCACTGCAGAGGCTGGGAGTATCTCTGGGATCTTAAACACACATAGACAAATCTGTAGAGAAATAAATTTGGCAAATAGAGCATTGTTTGTAGACAAAACTGGTGTTTGACTGAATTTAGCCTAAGAACATTTGATGCCACTACTTAGGGCCCAGTTTTACTCACAGCTTACGTGTTGTGTGGTATGTTATTCAACAGGCAGTTAGTTACTTTTCAGTTATTATTTAAAGAGAGTGAGTGTATTAGATACTCCTGACATGGGCGAGTGCTTCCAGAGGTCCCATCCAACCAACATTTCTGTGATTCTTGGAGCATGTTTTCTAATGTACAGTTTGAAGAATGGTTCAGCAGAGAAGGAAGCAAGTGGCATGAATTACTCTCTGAATAGATTAAATCAGGTTGTATTAGATTTAGCGATCACACAGACAGTCATATGCATATGTAGTTATGGTGCTATGAGAGAACATTATCTCTTATGGAAAATACAGCATCTTTCTTTTGGGTTTGTCTAGGATTAGATGTACCCTGAGCTGCTTGAGCAACAGATATTTTGGCCTACAAAATAATTGAAATACAGAAAAGGTTCTTAATGGGGAGAAAAAAAAAACATTAGAATTTAATGTAGGCTTAATTTTGATACACAATAATTAGTATCTTTTGAAACCATAAGAAATAATATATTTACTAAAAAAAATCAAAAAGGTCTGGATTTAGACTGAAGTAATTCATTTAATTCAGCATGATTTGCAAGTGGATTTACTTGATACATATTTGATACTCTCTTATAAAGAGAAAGTATTTATTGACTACCGACTACCAGAGGTTTTGAATCGGCCTTAGGCCTTAATGCAACATTGTTTTATTTAGAACTGAGAAGGCAAAAATTAAACAAATAAAAAAAAAGGTGTGTGTGTATGAAATCAATCGGTGTGTCTTTTTGGTCTTCCACATGATGTATCACATACTTTATGGAGGCAATGGTAAATAGATTATAAAGATCTACAGTGAGAAATATAGACATTGCAAATGAAAATGTGGTATGTGAAACCCAAGTTGACATATATTCGATTTTAAAGTACAGAATGTTCTAAGTACTTTGTCCTGAAATGAGTATCAAGTATAGGAACTTAAACCCCTTTCTTTCTTTTTGTCTCTCAGCAGGCTTATAAAGATGAAATAAAAAAGAGCAGATATACATCCTTCCTCTGAAAAATGTCACTGAGTTCCTTGGCACTGAACTGGTCTTCACACTACCAAAAATAGTAGGTGAAAAAAAGTCTTCTGCTGAAGAGTAATGCAGCAAATACATCTGGTTGTATTTTTCTTTTTGTTTGAGTGCTCCTTAACAAGCCTCATTATTACTTGCCTATGTGAGACTCCAAGTAGCTGTTAAAGCTTTTAAACTCCTGAAAGCAAAAATATTCTGATTATAGGCCAAAATGTTCCCCTTACTTTGCCCTCTGTGGCACTGTGTCTCAGGAAATATGGCCATCTACCAGGAGTTGACTCAAACACAATGAGGTGGAAAAACATGACCTTCAGGATGATTTAGCATGTAGATTGCAGAATACATTTCCATTAGGTTGCTCCCAGCTTGGAACCAGTGAGGATATTTGTTAAAGTGTTTCATAAATACGGCATGTTGCCACATACACAAGCTGCTGTTGTATGGAGTAAATACATGCTATAATATTAAGGGTAGTCTCTTGACGTTGACAAAGTGGAATTCTTGTATCACAGACCTTATTTAACCCTCATGTTGGGCAAGCTTTGCTATCCCTGTGTAGAAATCATGTTTGAACGATTGCTTTCTAAACACAAAGTGGCAGCTGATAACCAAAATTTTACCTCTAAGGGCAAGCAGAACCAAAATGAGCCCTTGCTATATAATACAAAAGGCTTTGATCCAAAAACCTTTCTCCTTCATTTGCTGCATGCCCCAGACTTGAGGGAATGCCTTCTCTAAATATTGGCAGTGTTCCTAGCCCCTTTGTGTGCTTCCTGGTTAATTTTTGCTCATTCCATATGGTGTGTAAAGCTCCCAACATCTCTGTCCAGTCTCTGTAGCTGTGTGTAGGCTAGGCCTAGCACCATGTGGTTCTAAAAACAACTTTTATGCCAGAAAGACATGACTCAGGTCTGGATTTTGTCACACATTGTTATTAATAGTAATATTAACTGTGATGATAAGGTTTCACTTTGCCATGACAGAAACCGGGAATGAGTGGGCAGGTTGGATAAGGGGTAAGAAGTATTAGAAGCAAAACTAAATCAATAATTGATGTGGTGACTTTTTAAAAATATTTGTATTAAATTATAATCTTTTTTTAGTGATGTTAGAAACAAAATCAATGCAATAAAACTTCCTCAGGCATACCTAACTCATCCAAGCAATTTGGCCTATGAAAGCTGTTTTGTCCGATGTCAACAGGAGGTCATATTTGTCAACTTTTTTCCCTACTATTATGTGTGACCCCACTTCTTATGACCATTATGCTTCCCTTAATTATGTGTGTCTGCAGCTCTCTCGGCAGCCAGGAATGGGCACAGCATGATTCCGTGCCCAGCCAGGGAGAAGCATGCTGTTGGGCAGAGCCTGGACAAACACAGCACGATTCCCTGTTTCTTAGCCTCTGTTAGACAAAGGAATGGTCCTGCATGTGGCATGGCTCACTGGTTTCAAACATGTATGTTAACACTGAAGCCAGCTCTTGGACCTTTTGCATTCACTGTGAAGTGTGCCTGTATCAATGGTTTTGGTTTAGCTCAGGAGCATATATTGAAGCTAGTGTGCTCATCCCTCCGCATGTACTTTGATTATCATTGGAGAGCAGCCTCAAAGCATGTGAAGTGGATTCCTTCTAGACAGAACAAAACTAGAAGATGCACTCCAGGAACGCAGCTGAAGTACTCTCAGTGCAAATGGGCTTTCTTCAGTCCATGGGACCAGACTGCAGCTAGTCTGAAGTGGAAGAAATGCCCTGGAATATGCATATTACGGATATAAAGACCTCAGCATCCTTTTGCTCTGTAGATCAGCTATTATTCCATGCTGCTTGATAATGAATATATGCATAACCTAATAGCCATCACTTTTTTAAAAACCCAAGCAGTGATATTTGAGGAGGAGAGTATGGGATTTACAGACCCTTTTTCTCCTCTGAGCATTGACTGGCTACATGACAGAGATGTAGCTCCATGATTGCATAGTCATCCCATCCACACTGTGACATGATTAAACCCATTTGATACTGAAATGTCATAAAGGCAAATGTGGTCTTTCAGTCTGGCTTCCTCTACAGCACTGACCACAGGTTTGAACAGAACTTCCTTGAACTAGGGTAAGAGAATTGAGTTTACACTGTAATGTTCCTTTTCCAAGACATAACACAATCTGTTCATAACCATTCATAGAAGGGTTGGGAGACACTGAAAAGAGTTGCAGGACTTTCATGAAAGTAAGTGTCAGATGCTCAAGCAGCCATATTTTGAGAGTGGTTATATAGAGGACTGAGTAAGAAAGTTGCTGGGGTGGAACAAATTGGGTTAGAGCAGAGGAGCTAAGATAAGAGGAGCCAATATTTAGAGTGGAGATGCAGACTGTTGCTGTCTAGGATAAGCAGGAAAAGAATCCTATCAATCTCGGGTATTCGTAGAGCACCCATCACTTTATTATTTTATGTAATCAATACTTCAATTTTCAGCGGCACTCATGAGAAACATAACATTTTAGAAAATCTGCTGATGGAAGTGGAATGGGTCCTGGTGCTTTTCTGTTCACACAGGTACCTAAGGAGACTGTGAGAATCAGTGTTCAGTCCTCCAGCCGCTTTCTGAAGAGAGGAATGGCTAGCTACATGTTTCAGATTTGACATTGACTTCAAGCTTGTAGCTTGCCCACAAAGCACGTCACTTTGATACAAACTGCCCATTTCAAATGTGAAATTCAGGATGCAAATTAAAGATTTATGACTTCTCTGTCTGTCAGTTTTGATTCCGTCATGTGCTCATTAGTCATGCCCTACCGTGTTGCCCTGTAACGGTTCTGACTGACGTTGACCACAGATATTATAAATGATCCCTTTTGATACATTAGTTAATTACAAAGGAAATCATCCATCTCCTGACAAATTCAAATCCATCTTAAAATTTCATGGAGAGGCAATTCATTATGAGGAAATTTATTTATGAATTTACTAAAAAAAATGGACCTGTTCTCATTAAAATAATCTTAAAGGTACAAGATGATAAAATGTCAGTAGCCTACTTAACTCTTTTGATGCATGTTTCGCTAATGAGCTGAGAGACTCGGAGACTTCTCAGTTAGCACTTACAATTAAATTCAGCTAATGCAAAGCAAAAAGAGACTTGGAAAGGACTTGCTTTATAGGTGTGAAAAATTAAAGAAGGGTGAAGGAACACACACAATGCATATGCATAGGCTTTCTTGAAAGAGCGCTTAGATGCTGCTCAACTTTTTTCTTTGTTTTCCTGTTAAAACACATGAAGTTGTGCAGATAGCCAAGAAGAGGGCAGGATTTAAATTCAGATTTGTACAAATACTGTCATTTAATCCAGGGAGACATGACAGAATTGGATATGACCTTTGCAAAACTATTTTCCTTCCTTGATTAGTTTCTGTATCTTGAGGATGGGATTTTGCCAGTATGATCCACTGTTTTCTGTTCCTGAGGTGAGGTGTGCCATATGAAGGTAAAAGTATCTAGTTTCCTTTCCCTTGATCTTAATTTTTGGTATCAAGAGCTTGTAAGAGCATGGACTGAGGGACCAGTAGGATGTGGTCATCTCTTGGCTGGAAGGTGTAGGGTGTCTGCCTTTTAACACAGATCACTGCTCTGCCAACCAAACAGCAGTGGATGGCACTCATTGATCTCCTACTTTAAATGTTCATCATTCATTTTGCAGGATAGCAAAATGTAACTTTCTCAGACTGAATGTGCAATCACTCTTGCGTTTGTTTTCACAGGTGTTTCTTTTACTGCACACTGTGAGATCAGTAAAACGAAAATGAAAAAGATGATGACAAGTGTTCTTGGGAATTTTACCAATGACTGGAGAGTAGTTATGACATCCCTGTAATAGGTTTTCTTCTGCCTTCTTCCTGGCTTATAAAAATGTGGGGTTTTTTCATATCAAAATTACAGCTTACAGAAGAACTGTCAGTGGAAAAGATGACTGCTTGTTTCCTCTCAGTTGTTTCTGTGATATTGAAAGGTTATGGACAGGTAGCACTCTATGTGTATGTACTGCTTGGGCCCAAAGGTACCCCGTTCTGAAAAGATCTGGCTCTCCAGCCCACAGGTCAGTGATTGTTTGTGGATGCATCGAAACTGCTCTCTAACATTTAAGTTTCATCAGGCCTTGGAAGATTTCAGATAAGCCTCAGGAGCAGATTTCTGAAGGAAGCATGGATGCAAGCCTTTTCCCTCACCTTGTTAGCCTTCCTAGTTGGATGCCTGCTCTGTGTCATGTGGCAGGAAGAAGGCAACAGCCACCCCATGTGCATTGTCAGCCTGGTGTGCTGCTGCCACTGCTTTCTCTTAGGGGGAAATTCCAGCTTCGCTGGAACAGTGTACACTGGGGTTTTTTTGAGGGCTTAAATATTATCTTCTAGGTTGGGATGAGTTAACAGCTTAAAAAAAACAATGAAGAAAGAAAGTAAAAATGCCATCTCTTGGGAATTTGATTTCATGATTATTTTTTGAAGTGGCAAGAAATGTAATTTCTTTTGCCATTTACTTTTCCTATCGCTGATTCGAATTGCAGTTTTCATGGATCTCCTTGTAATGTGAACTAAGGCCAAACCTAGCAATATACTCCCATTTGAATCGGGAATTTTGTGTCAGCACTTTGTAGACATCTAGGATAGCAATGGATTAGCATGTGATTCCTATGAAACCTGGGGCAATGTATTCTTATGTATGAAGTATATTGAAAGTGAAGAAGAGCAAAATGATTCATTTAGAGGTATTGGGTAAATCAATTTTATGTGACAAAGTTGTACATATGGTAACACAATTTTTAAGTTTTAATTGTATTTTATTAAGCTTGTGCATTTTACTCAGCAGTAGGTTCACCAAATATCCCTGATATATCCAAAATGCTGTCTTTTATGCTTTTTTGAAAAATATTTTTGTCTTCTATTTGTTGTTTAGATATTTCTCCCTGTCAGTCCATTGGCATCTGTGTGACAGTGACAATAAATGATCACCTTTACAATGAGCTATTATAAAACTACATGTTTTTTAGTTCAGGTCAATGTCAACTCATCAAAGAGTTGATAGGCATTGCACTGAAGCTCAGTAAAAACTAGGTCAGCTGTATCATACAGTTCTTTTATTTGGCACTTAAAGGAGATGCTTAAGTTATAGAGAAAAATGTGGGGTTTAAAATTAAAGCTGATACACTTGTGGTTCCAGCAGCCATTGCTCTACCTGCGGAAAATCTTTATGATCTGTCAAACTTTCAAGTGTACAATGTAGGCTAGCGTGAACTATCAGCAATTAAAAACTAGGCAGAGCCTTAAAACCTATTGCATGGGAATTTTCTGAGATAGATATGAAGAAGTTAGATAGAAAATACAGAACATCCCATTTCCTGTCTTGTCATTCTTTAAGAAAAATATTGCTTGATATCTTATAATCTGTGAATTTACATTGTTCCTTCAGAGTCAGAAAACTGATTACCTGGGAGATCCTTTCTAGTCCTGCCTTACCTCTGCTTCACAGTTTGAAGGAGAAGTGGCCGGTGGAAATACCTGGAAGAACTTTGAAAGTGCTTCAGAATTCCTTAAGACCTCAAATTGTTCTTACTTAGCTAGAGGAGAGAAGAAAGTATAAGGGTGAAGGAGCTTCCATTTCCCATCTTGGGCCAACCTGCAGCTTATTTAGTTTTTCTTGTTCTGCTCTCCACTTAACACTTCACTATAATCAATTCCCAAAACTATGTATTATTGAATTTCTTTGACCAACTGCTTAACTAACAACATGGGGCATAGCCTCCTAGCCAAGTAGCCGAATGAAATGGCTTGGTAGTGACAAAATGTTGTGATATAGCTCATCAATTTAATTTTCTACCCCAGTAAAGATGGCTGCAAGGCCAAAGGCTGTTCCTACAATACTATTTAGACTTCATTGCTAATCAGTTTTGTCTCAACTCATTTTCAGGTATGGTGTCTGAAACTGTTAGGGCAAAATGGAACATAGTTTCTTAAAATAGTTGCCGCTGCTTAAGTAGGGTTCTGTGGAGGGAGGTGGTTGTAAGCCCATTTTCCACTAGAGTGTGACACTGCATGAGGAGGATTGCCACAATAGTGAGCTAGAAGCTAAATGTATCTAACATTGTGCTCTTCTATTGATTTCAATAGCATGAGCTTCATTTAGACCCTCTGATAATCCAACCAAGTGCATAATCTAAATCTGGATGAGAAGATTTCCTTCTCTTAATTTAGCAAAGATTCAATGAGAATTTAAACTTATAACCCCCCCCTCAGTGAAAGCCTATTTCCCAGAAGTTCTTGTGGTGCTTCTGACACCCTTTTTGTGTATGAATGATCTGTGAAAGGGCTTTAAGTACTCATGAACACATTCATTAATTTGAAATTATTCAGTGAATGCCGTATGTAATTACAACTCAGTCTGTGAGTTGCTTATAAATTATGAGCTATGAAAGCTGTAGTGGGGATTTACCCTGTGTAGTTTGCTGTTCGGATGACACAATCAGTGATGTGATAGTATTGCATCTGTCTCTCTCTCAGTAGCTCTTGAGCTTCCAAATAACTTTCTCAATATGAGTATCTTCAGGATATTTGTAAACTGGGGGAATCTGTGAGGGGATTTTAGATCCTTGTTCTAGCAGGGACCTGGCTCTGAATGCAGACTGTGCTCCCCACCTGCCACACACATGCATTTTCACTAGAAGGAGCCCTGGGCCTGCTGGAAAACAGAGGGAGGTGGTGGGCTCTGGTAGCCAGTCTGGGTGACGGAGGGGTCAGTCCAGTGGGATGGATGGCAGGCAGCAGCTCTTCTTCACCCCCTGCTGCCTTTGAAAGAAAGAAAGAGGGAAAAAAGAGATGAGTGCGTGTCCAGCTGGCATCAGTGTTAACTGTCCAAGTACCGTATTTCTCCTAAATACTGTGTGACATAGGTTCTCTAAATTATTTCAGTGGGTTTTATTCTATAAATGCAAATGCTAAATGTCCTATGCACTTGAGTTGGAAAGAAGCTGCAAATGAGTTCCCTTAAGTTACACAAGATTGGCTTGGCTGAGGGACTGGCTGCTGCAGTTTTGGCCTGTGATCGACAGGAGCTCTGCAGCAAGATAATGACCCTTATAAAGTGCATCTGCAGTCTTGTATTTCCTTCCTTCTGCCAGATGGTGCCTTGCAGAAGAGACTGTGGAACTCTGAGTCCCGCTGGGGCCTGTCCCAGCTGAGTTCAGAATCTTTGGCCCAGAACTGGAACCACCCAGGCAGAGTACCCACCAACGGGCTCTTTCTAAGCTCCCCTCTTCAGCATTTCCTGATACAACTCTGCATGTGACACATTCATAATTACAGTATGTAGGACTGTTCCCTCAAGATATAGGCTGCCACTTACATGATTCATCGAATTCATTTTCCCTCTCTCCCTTTCAAGACATCTTCCTATGCTCCCTTTGATGAATCTAGTGCTAAGCCTATTATTTATACAGGGCACATACTGTCACTGAACTGGTGGCACCCACGTGTATCTCCCTTGCTGCAGCAATGCTTTCCTAATACTTAATGGTTACTGTTAAGGTTAAATCAATTGTTTTAGTTATGATGAGGCAGGAAGACCGAACCTGAGTTTAATATACAAACCAGGATAGCTTCCTTTAACTCCTTTTATTCACAGAGAGCATTAATTCATAGTCATGCAGAAAATTTTAGTGGTTCTGTTTCCCTGGTATTTAGCAACAACATAAAGATAAATTTATCATCCCCTTTACTAAAAGTTGGTTGGACATTAATTAGTTAATCTGATGCTTTTTTAATGTTTTTCTATTATCATTTTAATTTCTTGGTCAGTGAATTTATAGAATTAACAGAAAACAAAGTCATCTGCTTGGAAGGTGATACTGTGGAATGTTGTTTGAGTACAGTGGACAATAATAACAGGGTGAGTGAAGATGGAGATAGTATTTATGCTGATAACATTATGTGATGATTTAGTTAGAGCATATTTTGGTAGTTAGTGTCACTATTTTGAAGCTCTGTCGTGTGACAGAAGTATAAGATAATTGAAGTCATACTGTGCTGTATATTTATGTTTATACTCTGTGTTTCCAAGGAGGAGCATGCATTTAGATACAATAAAATGCAGAATTTGTTTCTTATTCCTCCCTCCCCTGCATAGTGAGAAAAATATAAGCAAGATAACTTTGCAGTTTGAAATTACATAGTGCTGAGGGGACAGTATCTACATCTTAGCAGTTAATTGAACCTTAGCTGTATTTTTAGCTTTAAAAATGTTTATAATTTTTATATTTGTTTAATTTGCACAATATGTGTGCCTTCAGAAAATAAACGTGTCAAAACCCTGAGATTTCTAATTCTGGAAATAGCTGTTAATGTGGGATTTTAAAAAGTAATATTAGTAACATTATTCACTCAGACCAGTATCCGAGATTCCTCCTTGGAAACATTTTCATACTTTGCAGTGCATGCAAAGATTATTTGCTATTCAAGGTTTCAAAAGAAAAAGGAAATTGAAAAAAAATTATACCTTTGGGTACAGCTTCCTAAAAGAAGTGATAAATGAGCTTTGCCTTCCTAAGCAAGGTCTCCTTTGTAACTGCTGATACTAGCTAGCTCTGGAGTTTCTCACATATTGCCAGTTGCAGCCACACCTGCGAGACCTATCGTGGAGATGCATCTGTTATTTCTGTTTGGTAGGTACTGTAACTTTACAGTGGCAGCAATTGAACCCGGTATTGTACATTAAGTTCTTTAGGCACCAGGAGTAGCAGGGTGCAAGCTAGAGGTATTTCTAAAAGACCTTGTGCTGCACATTGAGAGATGCTTTCTGGTGAGACTGCGTAACTGCGCTTTGCTCATAAATCATTGCTACAGCTATTGCAGCTTTCTCTGCAGTCTTGAGCAGACATTGTTAACACCACACAAAGCATCTGAAACACTGCTTTTCCCAACACAGGGAATAGGCAGTCATGTAGAGACCATCACCTGGTAAGAGTTAAATGTTCTCTCTCAGAGAATAAAATTCAAATGGTCTGTAGTATAGATTAGTAAATTCCACAAGAGAATCAACTCTCTTTGGAAAAGTAAATGTATATCTCTTGCTGTTTCTATGAGTATTTGTGGTCATGGGCTTTCATGTTGCCACAAAGATACTACTGATTTATACTGAATCTTTCAAAAAGTTGGGAAACCAACATCAGAATCTTAAAATGGAGATGATATTGGAAACTTTCTCTTGTACGTTGTTCATTTATACTGACATCGATTTTGTGTGGCAAGCAATGCTTAACATAAAAAGAAGTAAAAGGCTATTAATATTTGCACTGGCAAAATGAGAATGATTCATAAGTGCTGCTGTAAATAGGCTGTATTGATGTTACTGTGCTTGCCTTCACACGAGATGTTTTCAGTCCTGGGAGCTCTTAGGACTTGTCTCAGGTTTGTAAAAAGTAGGGAAAAATTGTTTTTGCAATGCACATCCTGGAAGTGTTATCTGTTTTCTTTTGAAGGTAGCTAGTGCTAAAACTGGTCCTCAAGTACAGAGAACCTATTAGCAGCAATCATAGGGTAATGCTTGCTCTTAGCATATCATGTCAAGAGCAATAGGCTGTGCCCTGTCCCACTGAGAGATGCTCTGTTACCATCAGTCTACCCCTAATCATTTTAGACCTAATTTTATCCTGCTGGATTCATCCTACCCACTGGCTTTCTTAATGAGACTGGAGCAAAGCCCATGGCCTGAGGGAGCTGCCAGGTGCTTCTCGGGCATGGCCAGTGTCCTTGAGCTGGAGGGGAAAGGGCCAGAACACATTGTACATTCCTGGTACATGTGTGATGATCAGCTGCAGTTTGACACTGAGGTTTGACTTTATTGCTGGAACTGGAGAAATGCAGGCTGTGTGTAGCAAGGAGTCCTCTAGCTACAAAAACACCTTAAAAACTGCCTACAAGTTTCTGCCCTAAAGAAGTGGAAGAACAAAATAGACCTGGAGATGCCAAGTGACACAAAAATCATAAGGCAGTTTCTGCCCCTCAAATATGAGACCTGGCAATTCAAATAGCTTCTATATAGGTTACCCTGCTTTTATCCCAGGTCTCATACTAGTTTTCCTTCTTTTAGAGCATAAGGGGTAAGAGTCTAAGTGGCATACAAAAATTAGCAAGCCTGGAAGTTCTACTTTCCAAATCTGGGAAGTCTAAGTGATATTGAAAGGACTTCAGATACAAAGCCGTACAATCAGCACATTGATTTACATGAGAGTTAGATATGTAAATACCTTTGGAAATCTGGTCTGAAGAAATTGTGACTGTGGAGCTGGGATTTAGTATCCCAAGTTGCTTTGAGGATTGTTTTGCAAATGTTGCAATTGGTTCTGACATGCTAGGAAGATTTTCTGCTCAGGACTTGATTTTAAGATACTAATTAATTATCAAATATCATAATAAATAACTGCAGTGATAAAACCACAGCCCTTGTGACCTTCAAGTATGTCTGAACCTTTAGACAGGGTTTTTTTTCCCTACTAATACTCAAACTTTACTTAATGCTGATTTATTCTCCTAGACTGTTTCGCTTTAACATCTCAGATGATTGATTGTCAGTTCAAGTCTACACTTGCACAGGTCTTTTTTTTTCTCAGTAAAACTGAAGCTGGAACGTCACAACTTTGTGTTCTCCAAGTAGGTGCTTTAAAAGATGGTCTCTGAGCAGGGGCTGCCCATAAATCCAACAATTTATTACATTCATTAGTATCTAGATAAAGGTTATTAGGCAATCAATCAGGGCCATGTCTCATTACCCTTTAGTAGTTGGGATGTTTTTGAGATTTTCATTAGGGAGTCAAGTTATTTTCTTTCCTGCTGCTGAGCAAAGAACTCCTCCAAGTGGATATTGTCTAAGCCAGAGTACTGAAACATTAAGACCAGGCCATGTGAAAAATGGTGATGACTCAGGCAGCTTCTTAGCCCTCCTCAAAAGAATACAGAGCGAATGTTCTTTCCAGATGGAGAAGGGGATGAGTCATTATGGGGCAGCTAAATATGCAAGGACTGTGGGAGAAGACATGACATGGCAGAGCTAGTAGCTAACAGTGCAGGTTTGGCTGTGAAGATAAACTGGAATGTGGAGGTCTCTGATGTGGTCTTTTATCTCACTTTTAGCTGTGAAATTGCAAAAGCAACAGCAAGATGCTGTCAGGCCATTTCTTCAGTATGCTGTAGGAGAATAGATTCAATTTTGGTCAGCAGTCACAGGATTGGGGGAGCAAATTCTCTGCCCAATGGAACTGTGTTCATGTATGCAGACAGGGAATTAGCTTTCAGATGCTAAGTGGGTGCTCTAGCCATTTCATTCTTCAATCTTGGGCTGGAAATCTTATGTCAATTTCTTTTGTCATAGCATTTCAGCATTCAGTCCCTGTTTATCTGGATTCTTCAAGTACAAAGAAAAATAACCCAGATTTAAAAAATGTAAGAATTGAATTTATATAAATGTCAGCAGAGGTTCTACCCCAGCTCTAGCAAAAGAAGTTTGAGAGTTTCCTATATATTGAAACCAATTTACTCTCCTATCCATATTATTAATGTTCAAGATAGGTGTTCGTAAGAGCTGTTTGTATAAGTCAGCAACCACATTCATTTTGCCTCTGTATGTATGTATTGTGCATAGGGATGACTAATGACTGCATGAGCTGGGTGACATTTACAGCCTAAAATCTAAGTCTGTGTGAAACTAGACCACTAATGGGTTTAGGTGCCAGCTCAAGCTTACTGTATTTTTGCCAAACATCTCACTGAAACTCAGACTGTGTCTTGCATTGGGCTTGGTTTCCCAAGCAGTGATTTTAAAGAACCCATAACGCATCCCTGTCCTGCTAAAGGTTCTTTCAGTTCTATGTTAGGGTTTTGTAAGTGTAACTCTTGTTGTAAAACTGAGCTGTTTTCACTGTGCGTTTCGCTGTGCATCTCTCTCTGAGGCTGATGACACTTGAGGAGGGGAAAGTTTCTTACTGCTCCACCGTGAGCCATGGAGTGGTGTGTGCTGTTGTCCTGCAGCCCTGTGGGAAGTGGAAAGAGGAGCTCTGCAGTGATTCGTGAGGATTTATCAAGAGTTGTGAATCTCTTCCAGGCAATGACGTTTTATCATTTTTTCCTAGTCAAAGTTGTGCTTCACTGTCAGACAAAGCGAGTGTGATAGGAGGGTAATTGCCTAACACTCTTTAGGAGAGGTTTGGGGAGCAGGAAGGGCTGTGACTGAGGATCATTGTATGATCCACTTTGCATAATGGAGGCACAAAGTTATAATCAGCACTAGATAAAGCACTGCTATCTGATTGGTCAGTGGGGTTTTGAACAGTGCGAAGATTGACTGAAATTACTGACTTTTATTTTTGATGATAAAATTAGTGAATTTTTACATAACTGCCACTTGAAGATAGTCATTCAAATTTGCACAGCTGACAGGATTATGCAGAGAAGAATAGCAAGATACGCTGTGATATAAAGGTTAATAAGTGAGGACTCACATTTGAAACAAATCTTAGAATAGATCATGGATATGTGATTTTTATTTTCTTCCCAAAAATGTTTCCTTTGAAATTTATTGGTGCATTTATTCCAGAGCAGAAGCAGGAAACCTGCTCTTCAGTATTCCTGTATGTCACCAAAGTAACTGGAAAATTAACTTGCATACACTATTCTGAACTGGGATGTGCTCGGTTTGCCGTTGTGTCAAAAACCCTGTTGTAAATTAAATTAGAAGCTGCTTGAATGCTTCCAAGTTATTTGCTACATCACCAGGAGAACAGCATGCCAAAATGACTGAAATTTAATATCATGTACTCTGACATGAGTCTAGTGATGTATAGCTCACAGAATGAAATTCCATTGTCAGTAGAACTTTAAAAACATTTACATATATCAAACTCACAATTCTGAAACCCTGTAATGTCCTTTCAGTATGTACCATGGATCCTAGAAGCAAAGTGACAGCTACATATCTATCTAGTGGATTGTTCATTATCAGCTGAAGACAGGGATATAATATCATTGTGCATTTACTACTGTGAATACTAGTACAAAGAGAAATAAAGATGGAAAAATAGGTAATGCTGTTCAGAGATTTTAATTTTGCTTTGGGGACAATACCCAGTATAAGATTTATATGTTTTGAGAGATGGAGGAATCTCTCTTCACAATTCTGTGCTAGTTCAAAATTAGAATGACCCCAGTAGACTTTCAATATATTTCTTAATTAGGTCAAACTAAATAAATCATGGTACATTGACATTGCAAGGGAAAGCTATAAAAACATAGTCAGACCATACTTGGCTGAGAAATAAAATTCCTTAGACATTAATACTCACAAAACCTCCAAACCAGAATTTTCTGCTCCATGTCCAGCAGCACATCATTTCACTAGAATACCTCCCCTCTGTTCCTCTTCAAGGCCACTCATTTGCATGGACCATACAATCTGACCACATCTTGGCAGGATCCTTCCTTGGGGCCTTAGGAGCGTGGCAGCTCTGGATGGTGAGCCTTCTCCAGGGCTTTTGGTTACTCTTGCTGTTGTCTAAGAGCAGTGGCCAGGTCAGCACCCTCTAGAGCTGCTTTGAAAAGCAAAAAACCTGGACCAGTAAAAGAAACAGCAGCCAGCATGAATATCTGAGGTCACATTTCTTTCCAAAGAGTCCTGTCGGGTCCTATGGGCAATAGATGCTTGTGTGTGTTGGCTGCAGCATTGCAGTTGACCAAAATAGCATCTACTTCAACTTCACTGAATCACAATTAGCAAAGCAGCACACTCAGAAATCCTAAATCAGCTCAGTGCTCTCTTTATCTGAAATAAAATGGGGCTGGGCTAAATTGGTCTGGACAGAGCTAAACTGGGCTGAATTGGGGTAAAGTGGGCTGAGTGAAACTGAAATGGACTGTGCTAAGGTAGGCTGCGCTGGGCTAAATTGAGCTAAACTGTGCTGGGATGATCTGGAATGGGCTGGATAGGGCTAAAGTGGTCTGGGCTGGGCTGAACTGGGGTACAGTGTCTGAAGTGAGATAAAGTGAGCTGGAGTGGTGTGCACTGGGCTAAAGTGGTCTGGGCTGGGCTAAGCTGGGCTGGGCTATTCTAAACTAGGCTGAGCAGGGATAAAATGGCCTGGACTGTTCTCAGCTGGGCTGGACTAAGCTAAACTGGGCTGGGCTACTTTGGGCTAAAGTGAGGTGTACTGGATGAAAGTGGGCTGGACTGGATTAAACTGGGCTGGGCGAGGCTAAAGTGGGCTGGCCTTGGCTACATTGATCTGAACTGGGCTGGACCTGTCTGAACTGGGCTGGACAAATCTAAAATGAGCTGAACTGGGCTAAACTTGTCTGGAGTGGGCTAAATAGACTGTCCTTAAGTGGGCTAAACTGGGCTGGACTGAGGTGGGCTGGACTTGGCTGACCTGGGCTAATCTGTGCTAAAGTGAGCTGGGCTAGCCTGGACTGAGCCAAAGTGGGCTAAACTGTGCTGAACTGTTCTTGGCTGGGCTTAATTGGGCTGGACTGGGCTAAACTGGTCTGGAGAGGTCTGAATTGGGCTAAAATGCACTGGACTGGGCTAAACTGTTCTTGGCCTGCCTTAATTGCGCTGGTCTGGGCTAAAGTGGGCTGGACTGGTCTGAATTGGGTGAAAGTAGGCTTAAGTGGGGTAAACGAGGCTGGGCTTGTCTATACTGGGCTAAACTGGGCTGCACTGGACTGAGCTAAACTGTGCTGAACCGGTGTAAATCTGGGCTGGGGTGGGCTGAAGTGGGCTAAACTGGGCTGAAGTGGGCCAAACTGGGCTAAACTGAGCTGAACTGGGTTGGAGTGGCTGAACTGGGCCTCACTGAGCTGGACAGATCTGAGCTTGTCTAAATGGTCCTGGGCTGGACTGGGATTTATTGGACTAAATTTGGCTGAGCTGTGGTGAACTGGGCTTGAATTTGCTAAACCGGTCTTGTCTGGGCTGGGCTGAGCTAAACTGGGGTGAATTGTCCCACACTGGGCCTAACTGAGCTAAACTTGTCTGGGCTGAACTGGAGTGGGCTAGGCTGCATTGGGCTAAAGTTGGCTGGACTGGGCTAAAGTGTGCTGCAGTGGGCTAAACTGGGCTCAGCAGGGCTAAGGTGTGCTGGACTGGTCTGAATTGGGCTAAATCCTGCTGAACTGTGCTAAACTGGTCTGGACTGGTCTGAACAGGGCTAAACTTGTCTGAACTGGACTAAACTGGTTTGGGCTAGGCTAAACTTGTCTGAACTGTGCTAAACGGTGCTGTGCTTGGCTGTGCTAAACTGGGTTTTCCCAGATGGCAGGATAGTTTTCTTTGAAACTCAGACTTGCAGGAACAGCAATGTTCCATTTGTTCAGCAATTCCAAAGTTAAAGAGCCCCCCATCATCCAAAGCCTGAATTCCGTTAAATACAAAATCCTCTCTCAGGAATGCTGCTGCGATGGTTCTGGGACTTGCCAAGAGGAGCGCCCGGCTCTGCTGGGTGGAGGTACACAGTAGCCAGGGCATGGGCTTCTCTTGCCGTTGGAGACAGTGACACTGAGCGGCCGCGGGGAGCACAAGTGTCTCCGGCTGGAGGGATGGGAAGGGGGGCACGGTCCCCGATGCATCGCTAGACAGCAGCCCCTGCCCGCCTCCACTCCCCCGCTCCCGGGCTGCCCCAGAACCCTGGGTGCCCCGGTTCCTCGGTTCTCCCCCGTGCGGGGCCGACCCGACCCGTGCCGAGCCGTTCCGAGCCGAGCCGTGCCGAGCCGTGCCGAGCCGTGCCGTGCCGAGCCGTTCCGAGCCGACCCGACCCGTGCCGAGCCGTTCCGAGCCGAGCCGTGACGTTCTGTGCTGAGCCGAGCCGTGCCGAGCCGTGTGGTAAAAATTCTGTCCCTGCCTATGGCAAGGGGGTTGGAACTGGATGATCTTAAGGTCCTTTCCAACCCTAACTATTATATGATTGTATGATTCTAATCCTGTATGATCAAGCTCTGTGGGGAAATGGAAAGCACTGAGCCCATCCTTGGTAACAATAATGTTCTTGTGTCTCCTGGGAGAGGCCCATTGATTTGTGAGGGGCTTCTGAGACATTCCTGTCAGTTGACTTCTGCTCCATCATCAATAGCAGAAGCAGCTGGATAACCAAGTGGGTCTCAGAAGTGATGAATCCACACATACACAAAAGAGAGGAGAACAGGCAGTCACTAATCCCATTTGAAATTTAGATAGCCACAGTCCCAAAAGCCTGCTTGTAGCCTTTGCTAATTCTTATCATTATTTTCTGTTCTGAGAGTCAGAAAGCCAAGAGCTACTCCTCCAGATACGGTGGTTGTCATATCTTGTGTGATTCATGCCTCCTACAAAGAATTTCAAGTGAAGCAGAAGATAGGAGCATAAGTTTTACTTAAACAGTTTACTATTAAGTGTTTTAAAAGGAAAAGTATAGCAAACTCCACTTCTTAATAACAGGTTTCTGCTGCAATGGTGCAATGTATCCATCTCATTCCTTTGGGGATAACTTTTTCCTGCTGTCGCTGCTGTATTGGTAGATGCAGTTCTTTGTGGCACATCACAGCTCTCGCACACTGGCTATGGCATCTCAGGCTCTGGAGTGCTCTTCGTATTTTGCCTGTATTCTTTACTCTGGCCAAGCGGAGAGATAGAGGGTGCTGTTCAGCACGATCTGTGGTGACAGTCACTGTGTCTCATGTAACCAAGCACATTCATTCCTGGCGCAGTCCTTGGAGCTTAGAGCAAAGGGACAGATCTAAATTAAAGTGGAGTGTGGAGCTTTGCATAGGCTGGCACAGGACAGGACAGCTAGAGGAAGTGTAGTTTGGTGAAAGTAAGCAGTTTGCTGTATGGAGGCTTCAGTTTTACAACTGCAGGTAACTGCAGGTGCATTTATTCATTGGACGCAAGCTTTATGACACCTGTAAATTATGCAGAAAGATGTTTAAGTGACATCAATGTCTCTTCCATTTGCCAGTCTATGAGGGAGAAATGGTGGAAAGAAGCTGGGAAAGGGAGAAAGGATTTTTAACTATGAGTTCCTAACTACAAAGCACCAAGGTCTTCTGACTGATGCCCTTAGACATTCATTCATGCTGATGATCAGACTTCAGACATAAGCATATTGTGTTTAGATACTGGTATTATACTGTTCATTGTGTTTGCCAATTTCTACTAGATTGTCAATACTTTAAGATACCTTTTCCAGGGCTTCTTAACAGTGCATTCATATTGTATCCTCATTGTATAAGGACTGACCTTTCCTATGTAAATTAGCTCATTACCTATTACAGTTTCTCCAGTAGATATATTGTGCTTGTATTTAGAGAAATGCAATGTAAATCCTTACCAGCAGTAAGTTTTTTTTGGAGGACAGCTGCATTTTTCATTGTATGTTTTTACATTTCAGCCTTTGATTGCATTTCAGTGCGCAGCAGTAACCCAATAAGCCCTTGTGTTTGTCATTTGCAGCAGTGGCTGGCATCAGTGAACTTCAGTGAAGTAGGTTTTCATGTCTTGCTTAATTGGGTCAAACCAAATAAATGCATGGTACTTTGGCATTACAAGGAAAAGCCATAAAAATAGAAATATAACATAAGTACATCTTGGCATGTTTTTTTCTCTTTCTCACTTAAAAGCCTTTGCACGTAAGAATTGAGAATAAAAATATTTACATTCACGAAAATGAAAATTGCTTCAAAAAGTTAGTGTATGGCTACCAGAGTGCATCCAACAGCATTGCAGGTGGAGGCAGCTGCTGCAGGCTCATGAGGTGCTAGAGATTTGTCTTGGGCTGATGTCAGTTAATTGATAAATTTCACATATTCATTTTTTACTGCTGATGCTTTATCAAACCAATAAAATACATCTACAAGAATGAGTTCAGCTGGAAATCTGTTTCCATCCTGAGTGCACTGTTGGAATCAGAATGTATTTCCCTCTTTACTTTAGATAGATCTCTTATTGTAAAATACTGTCAGAGAAGTAGAATTGCCACCCACTGAAACCAACATAAGTCATGTGCAAGTGAGAATATAAATGGATTTAGAGCTGTAGATAAGAGCTTTATTCTATTTGCTACACTCAGGCATCATTGCTGGTCTTCAGGCCAGGGTCCAACTATATCTTGGCAGAGCAGGTTACCTACCTTTTAGCTGTGGCCAGCAGGTAAACATGTCCATGCTTTTTGATATAGTGAACCCTAATGTGTTACCAAGTCCTCAGGAGTGAACTGATTTAAAGGTCTGGTCCCTTGCTAGGGAGACACAAAGGCCCACAAAGGGCAGCTGCCTTGAGAGTGTTCATGAATGTTGCATTATCTTTCATCATATTCTGCATAGATGTCGATGCTTTAGAGGAAAAGCCTTTTGGTGCAGTACACATATGGTAACTTCACCGTACATTTCCTCCTCAGCTGCCAGCTGCAGTTCTGGCATGGATGTTGCACAGCTTCCTGGGAGATACTGCTTGCGAACATGAAGGGCCAAAGGAAGAATTATGTGAATGGCACAGCTCCAGTTAGTAACCCATGCTATCGTCTCATCAGTCAGTGTTGTCTCCTGATCTGGACTCTCCAAATGTTGCTAAAAATACTCTTAGAAGCTATTAGTCCCCCAGCCCAAGCTACAGTGTTCACGGACATTATACTACTTCCACTGTCAACTAGTGCAACGCTTGCTGAGAGGACTGGCTGATCTCAGTTGTTGTCTTGAAGTTATTTAGCATTTGGACACGGCAGTGGTTATTTCACATCAGCTTTCTCACAATGCCATCATAACTTAGGAAGAAATAAATATCTTTCTCAGTGCATAATGAGACAAGTAGGAGTATGCAGTTTTGTTTGCTTTCTGAAGTTTTGGTGGTCCAATGGTTACCGTGGTGATGGCAGTGTGATACTTAGATTTTGATGCCACACACAGCAAGAAGGTCCTGGCATTGAGCAAGGATTAGACAGTACTGGTGCGTGTAAGAGGCTGTGTGTGGGTAAGATTCTTAATTGGCTATTCTTCCCAGGGACTGAAAATTCACATTCATCAAGACATTTGTCATTCCTTTAATTCAGTAAATGAAAAGATTCCACTTGGGTTGAAAAGTTTGTAGGTTTTCTTTTAATTATTTTGAGAAGCTTCATAAATTAAGTTGTCTAAATGCACTGCAGATTTTTCTCCTCACTAATAGTTTTCTGCATGCTTCACATGGGAAGGATTGTTTGCATTTAGTTATCGTTCCACATATTTCTTCTTTAAGCAGAATTCTAGAGCATTTTTCCCTAATCTCTGTAGTATTACTGCTGCTGAAAATTCGAATCACTGTTTGAATCACCGTTCTTTGAGACCATTGAAAATATATGCATTTGGGTGATAAATTTGTTTTTCACATATGCATCAAATATCATATGGAAGAAATTCTTCTTAGGAACAGAACACAGGGAGCTGCAGGATTCAAAGTAATTTTCCACTGAACTATAAGGATTGGGAGCTAATGGGTGGATCAAGCTGGAATTTTAAAACTCAACTCTTTGATATTTCAGGGTGAAATCTGGACTTATGAATATCTGAATCAGACACCGCTACCCAGAATGTAGATTTTTGACTGTGGATGGGAAGAAATAGAGGTATGGATGCAATTTACTGGTCTGGATATCTTAGATAAAATATTTACAAAAATTCTGGGAACATAAATTCAGACACTGATTTACCTTCTTTAGGAACAGTCAAAATACACTTTCTCAGAAGAATAAAGATCTCAAAATCCTCCTAGAGAATGTGTAACAGCTGTGTATTATTGGGTCATTTTGCACAGTCATAATCCAGTTGCGTTATTGCAACAGGCCTCTCATGAGTGTTGTTTAGGAAACTTAAGTACTCTGTACGCCACTTAGCTTTCACTTATAACTGTGATTCCCCTACCTTATAGTTTTACTTTAGTGAAGAATACAGTGAAGGAGACTGTAGATCTGATATTCCTGGTTTGGGAAGCAGGAAGCACTAGGGTGTATATCTGTGCACACTTACAGATGTTTTGCTGTACTGCACACTGCATTGTTTGCCTGGAACCTGACAACAGCCTGCAGTTGTTCTTGAGAATTTCATTCAGCCATAGCCTCTGGTTCTGTCTGGAGAGAACAGAAGGCTTTCTTGGATTTTTAAGGATTTTATTAATAATTTTACAGTATGTAACTGCTGACTTTTCTATCACTGGGAACTGTGGTGCTTTCCATTTAATTCAGAAATCATTTTACATGGGGTGGGTGCAACCTTTTCTTCTGCTGCCTCTAATAAATATTATATGTCTGACATTTGAGCCTTGCATCTCTCAGTCACCAAGATCCTCCTAATAGCAGAGCCTGAGGTCCTATTAGATGAAAACCCAACTGTGCTGACATCTAAGCATGTCAAATGCCTGTTCATCATGAAGTACCTTTAAAATGACCACAGCATCCTGGCTAGGAGTAATTTTGGTAGCTCAGCTGGTCATGCAAAAGCTCCAGTTGGTTGACAGTGCAACATCTTGTCTACTGAAGAACACAACTTAGTTTCATATTAACACTCCAGGATCTATATTAACTCTTTGTGATGCAGAAAGAATAAAAAAGAATAAAATTCAAGGTATTATTCAAGATATACATAGTACCTCTGGCAACTGAGCCAACACCACCCACAGTGAGAGTTTTTGGGTTTTTTTCTATGACCATTAATAATTTGTTTATCCTTACTATAATATCCTAATTACATAAATCCATAATATATTTCTAATATACAAAGCAATACTTGTGTTGCTTTTTCCTTGTATTTTAATTCCACATTTGTAGAAAAATGAGGAAGAATAAAAATTGCATGTGGAATTTTCTTGGAACTGCCTGTAAGGCTCAAAAACTTATTATGCTCAAAATATCACCAAAATTTCTAATATGTTTAGAAACATGAATAACTGTTTCCATCCCCAAATTACTTTCTCTATTGATCTCATAAGAAAAAAACCCCAGGCTTTTCCATGTCCATACTAATTTTCTGTTCATAATGCATGTCAGAAGGCTGCACTTTTACATTTGGAGACTCTGAAATCTAGTAGGTTCAAAATATAGAAACAAGTAATGGAAATTGTAGCCCCACATTTAAGAGTTTTAAAGGCCTTGGAAAATGCACAGTTTAAGCAACACTGCAGGCTCTGCCCTTATTCAACCAAATTATTACTTATAAACATCCACAACCTTTCTCTTTTCAGAGATGTCATGTCAAAGACATCAAGAATGTATCTTAATCTGTGCAGAATTTAGACAAACTAGGAAGATAATGAAAAAAAGAGTGAAAGATGGCATGAAAGAATTACTTGATGCAGGATTTAATTAGGTCTTAAACTACCACAAGTCTACAGAGGGGGCAGAGGCCCAGGGAGGATGAGAAGAACAAAGAGCTGAGAAGTGAAGCGAGTGGTTGATGGTGAGCTGAAAAAAGAAGAACAGAGAAGATGCCAGACTTGGAGAAACTAGGATGCTATTCCAGGTTTAGTGGGTGGACTGAAAGCAGCCCAATGACAAGAAGCTGAAAAGCATTCATCTAACGTTTCTGCAGTGTGCATGTCTCCCCTGCTCCCTTGCTCCTTGTTTCATCGATAGACACACATATATTATAAAACTGCGCGTGGGAGCACCACATGGTGGTTTCCTATATCTTTCCAAAAATCCATATGAAACATTTCATGATTTACCACCTGTCAGCTTCTCTAGGTTTTGGGTTTTTTTGCCTTTACTTTTTCAGTTGTTGAACACAAATGTTTTCTGTCATTTATCACTAGCTCTCTCTGCCCACCTCCAGCCTTCCTCCAGCAGCTGCACTAAGTCAGCATGGCCCTGGGTAATGCTTCCCGGCTGCTGGTGACAGAAATCACCCCACCTGCTTGCAGACCACGCTTGCTCTGTGCAGTGCTCAGCAGCAGGAGTGACAGAAAGCTTGGCTTTTTGGTTCTCGGGAGAACAATCTGTGAAGAAGAACGTGGGCATGAGAAAAGGGGAGGTGGGAAGTGTCTGCTGTTTCTCAGGCTTGAGAGACTTGAGGAATGGTTCAGTCTGCACAGAGAAAGCTTTCCATCACACCTAGATGGAAATTAGCAGAATTCAGGACCTGTGACTTAACTGGTTTCTATTCCCCAACCATACACGAAACAGGATTCTGGAAAATGACAAACGTGGTGAGACACAACATCAACAGCATGAGACGGTCTTATCTAGGGGTGGTGGGAGAGAGGCTGAGTGTAGGAAACGGTGATTTCAAGGTCATGGGAGTAGCAGGAGAATCTGGATAGATTCAAATGGGCTCTTACACATAGCTGAGAACCACTGCTTTAAAATGATTTTCTTCATTTTGTACAGCAGTTCTCCCTTTTACAAGAAAAAAAAAAAGCATAAATCTGTCAGACTAGAAGATACCATAATAAATCTAACACATGCATGGCATATTTACAGCCTTATAGGTGCCATTGTTGATGGATCTGGACAAGCAGCATGCTAATTGCTGTTCTCCAGAGGGGTTAGTAGGAAAAGAATCATTAAAGAAAAGCTCCTTGGCATAACAAAAATTTGGTTGTCTTTTCCAGCCTTTCTTCTATGTGTCCATGGAGGATGGGCTGGGTTACCTAATTAAAAAAAAAAAAAGTGTTTTGTGGTATTTTTCCTTAATATCATTACATTAGAACTGTTTTCAAGAAGAAAAAGGATGTACAAGGCAGGTGTTGGCCCTGACACGGACAAGCAACATTGGAATTGAAATGCAAAATGGATTATGTTTATTTGGAATTTTCTCTCCCATTTAGCAGAGGTTCTTTAATTGTTTATCTCTCTCTAAAATTGCCTATTGAATTTAATTAAGTGCACCATAGATTTATGAGTCAGGGCAATATGAACAATTCATCTTTTTTTTTAAGCAAGCTTATTTGTTCCTTGGATGAGTTTTCTCAAAGATGTTGTAATTATGTGCCTGGATTACTGCTGCCAGAGCAGAAAGTTCACTCAAATACAGCAATTGCAGATAGGCAAGGCACATGTCATGGGCTCAGTGAAATCTGCCAGCCCCCATGGCCAGGCATCTACACCCAACTGCATCAGTTGCATATGCAGTCATCATTGATGATGCATCTTTAAATTACTCATAATGTTTATAATACTTTTAAGTACATACGTGGCATATCTCAAGTCATGACATACCTCCTATAATGCTGGCATATTTACTTCGCCTGTTTGTTTAGACTCTTCTATGATTCTTTTTATCTTTACTTTCAAGAAATATAAAAGAGTATCTACTTGTGTAAACTTATGCTCATACAAATGGCTGGCATATCTGAGGGCTCAGTTTTGCCTGTAACAGCAACAAAACCAATTACATTATTACATTTATCACAGTACTAAAGAGAGGAAAAAGTCCATTAGTAGAAATTAGTTTTTCACTGTTTCTCACTACAGAATTCCAGATAGGTGGTGCATTAACATTAATGAGGTAGCTAATCACAGCTTTTCATTGGTGGATCTATAATCATTAATCAGTGAAACTTGAGATTATTTCTGTAAATTGTGAGATAATAAGGGAACTGAGTAGTTCTATTTCACTTGAGAGAAGAGCTGTCATTCCCTTGAATAACGGGCAGGCTATTCATGTTCTGTGTACCTGTATGTATTGTTCTCAAATATATTAAATATATATATATCTGTAACTGAATAAGCAGAGTCTGACACAACTGCACCAAAAGTGCAAAAACAAACAACCCAGATTGAATCAAATAAAGTGAGAGGAAGCACAACCTTGCTTTTGGGCTTCTCTTTTCCTGCAATGACTGTAACATGGTAAAATAATTACTAATTGATGGGTTCTGAACCTTAATATGGCTACAAATTATACATGAAAGGATGGTTTACTGCACCTATGATAAAGCCATTCCTTTGAGTTTACATTTATAAAATGTTTAATAGGATGCTTTTAATACATACACACAAGGATTAAGAAAAAAAACCCAACAAAATGCTTTTTTTATTGTAACAAATATAAAACTTTCAGTGAAATGATGAAATTCTTGTCAAAGTTGAGCAAAGCAGCATTCCCATTGCCTTCAAATGGTCTGGAGTTTCAACTGCAGTAAGTTATTTACCAGCTAGAAATACTAGATTTTGAAACTGGTGCCACACCATATTGTGTGTTAGGAATCAGTCTGAAGAGGTGCTATGTTAGTCTGGGCTTCAATTTTAGCTACTATTTGATTAAAGATGTGTGAAAATTTCATGAAATCTGTGAAATTAGAAGCTGCTTTATTTCAGTTCAGTAAAATAGGATAGAAGTAAAAGAAGGAATTTAAGACAATTTCAGGAAGCCAAGTTGTTTGGGATTTTGGTCAGAAACCATGAGGCACTTAATCTCTTTGATCAAAATGTGACAAACTTGATGGTTTCAGCTGAATTTCCTGTTCTAATCATTCATTAAATTCATTTAAACTCTGAAGTACAACTGAGAAAGGACAGCTGTCAGCTGATGCTCAATGAAATTTTGCCTAAAATTTTTCAAGCCAATACATCTCCGTCCAGTGAGTCACATGCTATTGTTACTATGCCCGCTTGTTAATAACAGTCTTTACTGTTTTGTTTTCTTTTTAGTAATAAAATGATGACAAGATCAGGACTGACATTGTTTTGGAAGCTCGTGAAAGCTTGTAGGTATGATACAAGCATATGTGAGAGGCAGAAATGGGACATGGTAAGTAAATCACAAACCAATATCTTCTATTCCTTGCAAGAAAAAGAGGAAATACATTTTAATCTTTAGGTCAAAGGATTAGTAATAAAGTAGAAGCTTGTAAGGAAGATGAGAAAATTCACAGTTGCAACATATTAATCATAAACCTTTTAAAATTAAGATTGCAGTTTGCTCTATCTTTGTGGTTTTGCTTCATAAGTTACTGATCATGGTCATGAATTTCATATATTTTAAAAAGTACAAAAACAATCATGCAAAGGCTGTAAGCCTTCAGAGCTGTGTTCTGGTGTATTAGCCATGGGAATTCCTCTTGTACAGGATTTCTATTTCTAATGAACTAATTTCACTTTTTAAAAGTATTAGGTGCTTTTTGTGATTTATGTTTTCAGCTTCACATATTGTAAAAGCAAAGAGCAGACTGTGATTATGCAGTCTAACCTCCTGTGTAACACAGGTTACTGTATTAATTTCTGTTTGCAGCAGAGCATGTCTTCTAGAAAATGCACGTGTAAAGATATTAAATATCCTTTGGTGAACTGCTTCCAAGTTTGTTTAATCTCACTGTGAAAAATGCTTCTGCTCTGATTCTGTCCAGCCTCAGTCTCCAGCCATGAGAACCCATTCTGTCTTTACCTGCCAGACTGAGGTGCCTCCTTAATCGCATCATTACCGTAAACTTTACTGTAGAACAGAATGATTTTATTTTTCTTTGAGTCTATGTGACTAAAAGTTTTTTTCTGAATTGCCTTGGAGAGACATTTGAGAAATAGAATACTGGCAGCTGGGAAGCTGACCATCGCTACTGACTCAGAAAGGCTGGCAAGCAATGCTGCAGGTATCTCAGACCTTAAGCAAGTCAGCTTAATGATCTGCTTTACACATGCTTCTTGAATGGTAAAAAAAAGGCATTTTAAGATGGTCCTCAATTTCTTTTCCATATCTGTCCTTATCTCTAGGTACTTGAAAGCTCTTCTACCCTAGAATGGTGTTCCAGGGTGGTCTTCTCTTTCAGACTGTGCATAAAGACTCTCAGAAAAATATTTTGAAGCTCCAGTTCTTTTATGACAATTATTTGACAAGTGAAAGTCTGAGTTTCAATAGGAAGCTGCACGCTTGATGAGGACGAAGGCAAATGCATTTGCACAGGTGTGTTACATGTGGGCCTTGATAACTCTTTCTGTCCTGGTCCTTGAGTGTGGGATCCCTTGAAATCTTAATACAAGCTGGAGCTCTTCAGATGCTTGGTTGAAGTCTTCAGTGGGAATTTTTAGGCTTAGGTTTCAGCAGTGGAACAGATCACATCCATTCAGGGTAACCAAGGCTCTGGCTGCTCTGCAGGCCATGAATGAAAGTGACTAAAGTAATTAGTGCCCTCTGGGACTGAGACACAAGCTGTCCTTAGAGTGTTTGAGCCATGGAACTTAGCAGTTTCAGTCACAGCTGTCAAAGTCCTAAGCATCATCTTGTGTTTCAGAACCAAGATATGCAGGTATTTCCAAAATGAATTTCTCCTCTACCCTAAGATTTCCACTTGATAGGAATCCTGAAATGCCGGAATTTTCTCTCTGTTGTTTCTGTGTCCTGAAGAGTTTTGATCACTGTTGCTGCAGTTCTCTGTACCTCCTCTGGTCTTTGGTGCTTTCCAAAATGGGGAAATCAGATTTCATGCAGCAGCAGGCTCACTATGGAGTTATAAAATGGCGTAATGGTGTTTTCTCTGTCATTCTCTTTTCCTTTCTGATAATTCCTAACACTTTATTTGCCTTTTTAAGTGCTTCTGAGTACCAAGCTGATGTTTTCATGGTATTATCTACTGAAGTCTGAGATAGCTTTCCTGAAAGTTAATAGCTAATTTAGACTCAGTCACTGAATATGCATAGTTAAGTTTACTTTTCCATGTGTGATACTTCACATTTACTTACACTCAATTTTTTCTGTAAGTTTATTGCCTAATCATTCTGTATCATGAAATTCCTATGCAAGTCTTTGCAGTTTGCTTGCCTTTTTACTACCCTGAATAATTTGTCACCAGTAACAAATGTTGCTATCCCTGCCACTCCTTTTCCAGATCATTTATGAAAATGCTAAATAGCACAAACCTGAGGGCAGAAGCTTCATTTGAAGTCTTACTGTTTATTTCTACTTCAGTTTCCTATCCTTTCAATCTGCTATTAATCCATGAGAAGGCATTCCTATGGCATTTTATGAACCTTTGGTTAAGAAATCCTGCCAAAAACCTTTAGAAAATTCATATCCAGCATATAAACTGGCTTGTCTTTGCCCTACAGAGAACACGTTTCAATGGCATGATTTACCTGTATGAAGACTGTATTGACTCCTTTTTACTATAACAGGTTTTTTCCTGTGTCTGCTGTTTCCTTTGCTCATTATCCTGTGGTTTGGTTGGATGCAGACACACTTGCTGTGATTCTCTAGATCCCTTAAACACTTATTTTAAAAAACTGGGCACCCATTGGTTCATATTTACCATCTTCCACTCATCTGATGCAAATGACATTTTAAATGATCAGCATAGCAGCACAGGAGTTTTATATTTAAGATTTATGATGCTACTCTATGTCCTATAATGTGTTACTATTCGTTTTACCAGATTTTTTTTACGCCCCCTTCTAACACAGCAGCTGAAGATAAATTCTCTTGTATAACCCAGAAGGTTGCTAGGTCTAAGTGTTTGTGCATATCCTAGCTTTCCTAATTTAATAGCTTGTCTTCTCAGCTCTATCCTGCTTGAATGTTCCCTTTGTACCTCTGTTGTCACTTGGTCCTGCAGAGAGACTGGTAGCCTACATGTTTGGCTATGCTTTAAGAAGATACTGTTAGTTTTAGCGCCTTCCTCAAGTTTCTCAGTAAAAGATCACAAGGATTTTATGTTTTCTTTTTTCATTTTTGTATATTGCTTGCTAGATGTTCTTTCCTGCTTTCCTTCTTGGACACATTTGAACTGTTTGAAGCATGTCTTCTTGCTTCTGATGGCCTCTGTTATTGAACCATATTGTTCTTTTTGAGCAATTAAAGCTTTTTTCATATGTTGTTTTAGCTGATGTCATTATATAATCTTCAACCTTCAAAAATACAAGGTTTTGGCACTACTTCTTATGTATTTCCCTTTTTTAGGCTACGCACAGGTACAAAAGATTTTTTGTTTCACCTATGAGATGTTGTATCTGACTACATTATGGGACTTTTCCATAATACTGGGCCTTTGAAAGCAGTTTTCTGAATAAGGTCACACCACCAAGAGTCAGATTTTTTTCTTTCTGTCCCCTAACAAGTTTCTTCAAAAAGCAGCTGTTTACGGTATTGAAGAACTTTGTCTCAGTGTCAGCTACATTGGCACCTACCCATGTGAGTGTGGTTGAAAAGTTCTATTATAGTTATGGTTTTTGTCCTTTTCGATGCTCTTCGGAGTCATTGTCACCTTCCTGGAAAATCAGTAATATGCAGTTAATGGTGTTCTTTTGCTACTGAGGACTGGAATTACAATTCATAGTGATTCTGTTCCCCGGTGATATATTTTGTTTATTTATAAAACTTCAGTCTGAACTTTCGTTAGTGAACAGCCTGTATTTATTTGTTCTGGTTGCTTATTTTTAGGCTCAGACTTAGGAAGTTGTTACAACTTTTGTTTGATGCTTCCTACTTGCATTTTGTTGATTTTTCTCCTATGCTTTGTTGGAGGATACTTTTAGCTTTCATCCGGACAGAATTGTTATCCTAAACTGCAGGTTCGACTCCTGTCAACTTTCTGGATTTCTTTTTTTTTAACTTTTGGCTCAGAAACAATCCTGTAGAACCATTTTAAGTCCCAGCACTGAAATAAATTTCCTTGAGAGTTAATGCCATATTCATCACTGGATGTACTAGACAAACATCTGTCAGGAGCTGTACAAAGGCGCTTGAATCCGCTTTGAGGCAAGGAGATGGACTTTGTGACCTCTAAGCACCCCTTCTAGCCCTATCATTTCTTTTAAATTGATATCTGGGTAAACCAGATGCAACTTCTGTAATCTTAACAAAGTTCCAGATCTGTATCTTTTTTTTTTTCCCCTGTAGTTTGCATTGGAGCTCCTCAGAGATAAAGGTATTGGATTTTCTACTGAAGTGCTAGAGAGATGTGTGCTAACTTTTTATTACTATTAGGATTGAGGTAAAGAAAGGTCTTTTCTTCTCCCTAAATGCCTTATAATATTGCTAGCCGTAACTCCAGCAAAATAGGCAGCTAGTATTTGCTTTTAAAAAAGATAGTATTTTGGGTTTTTTCTATTGATGATGACAGTATGTTCCCAGAGCTTTAAAATACCCTGTCTTTAGTTAAATTATTTCCTATGACGTAATGCAATTTGGCATAATTCTTTCAACCATATTAGCATGGTCAACTATGTTGAAAAACACAGAAACAAAAACTCACACGCTAAAAATAGCTGCAATGAAGAGCTGAAAACCAGATTTTTTTTCCTATGTATTTGTTGGTAAAAATGTGCCTCACTGAACAGCACACCTCTAGTTAGTGCAGTTGTTAGGTAACTGTGCAGCCTAGGTTAAGTAGAGTACTTATGAACCCTAATGTAATACCCTTCTGCCTAAACATTCACTGTTTCTACCTAAACATTTTCACTGTCTGTGAAAACACTTTGGCTTTCACCCTGTGTTTGGCTAAAATAGCGCAAGGGGCAGTCATGCCATACTTTATTCTACTTGCATTCAACATGATGCTTGCTAAGAATAGGTGGATATCATATTGTATAAAAAATAGCATAATGACATGTGACTGTATTTTCAATGAGGGAGGCAGTATGTGACTGTACTGTCAATGAGGCTGCTGCCTCACACTTTGTTATGCAGTCCTGCTTTCATGAAATCAAAATCTGGTTTGACTCATCTTATCCACTCAAATATTGTCATAGTGCATCTTCATTGCACAAAACAGTATTTAAGACTTCCTGATCACATTACAAATAATCTTGATAATTCCACATGGTGCTGATAGTGACTTCAGGAAATATTTTTAAAATATCCATTATGTAAAGACATAGACACCATATATATTGATGAGGTACACAAAATCACTGACCGGAAGCTGCAGAAAGAAGTAGATGAAAGCACTGACAGTGTCATTGAATTGTTAAATAGGAAAATTGACACGGTGAATTTAACTTTATGTCTTATTGCAGCCAATTGAAAATTTTCCTTGGTAATGTCAAACTAGTTTCACTACTATAATCTACTTTAGCGTTGCTGGTAAGACTTGAAGGTGCAAGTCACAAGTATATAGAGATAAGGTTATATGTTTTTGAATGTGAAATACAGAAAAGATTTAGAAGGTATGTTGGAGATGTTAACCAAAAATGGGGGAGTGGGAGAAAGATGGAAATAATAACAGAAACACACTACTGCATGACAAAGAAAAATGATATAAAATTTAGTATTTCAAAAATTAATGCATGTGGGAAACATAAACTGAATTACAGGTACACAGAAGTGGACTCTCAAAACTCTATTATTGTTCAGCGAAGAAATCTTGGAGCCATTGTGGATATCTCTCTAAAGAATTAATCCATTTCTTAAAAATAAAATAGAATTTGAGGCATTATTAATAAAGAAAATGATAACAAAGCTGAGAACATTGCTTTACCACCATATATTCCCCATTTGGCCACTTGTTGAATGCACAGTTCTGTCCTCTCAGTGAGGATACACCCAGGGGTGGAAATGCATGGAGAAGGGTTACATGGGTGGTGAAGAATGGTCAGAAGCTCTGAAAGGTTTCTCCGAAGGTTTATACCAAATGGACTGGGATTCATCCATCTAGAAAGGGACATAATTGAGGAAAAATATGATAAGTATCTATAAAATCACAAAGAATGTGAAGATGTCATTTACTACTTCCTTTCTGGTCACAGCTGAGGACAGTTATATTTAAGACTAAACTAATGTTTGCTTAAACCTAGTACAGAAGTTCCAGTGTTCCCACCTAGAAAACAGCATGCAGTAACTGAAGATGGCTACAAGATTTTTGAGTGCTGTTGAATAACTCAGAATCCCCAGTGTTTATGGTTGTAAACCAGAAATTGTATGAGATAGATAGAAAATCTGGTGTCTGGCAATTCTGAACCTCTCGCTATCATGGCCATTTGTGTTCATTTTCAGCACATGGATATGAAATGGTTACACTATCTCTGGTCTTCTTCCCATTTCTACCACTAATGTGCCCCATTCCTCTGGTTTTGTCTTGGATTGTAACCTATTTGGAGAAAAAAAAATAAGAACAAGCCTAAAAGAACAAAATATCCTCCTGTGAATATTGCCTGATTTTTGGCTGAAGCCTGAAGAGGTCACTGCAGTAAAATTATGTTGATTGATGTAAAACACTGCTGAGAAAGGATATCTTCCAATGGATTTGCACGTAAGTTGAGCTTGCCTCCATCCCCTCTGGTCTGGGTGGGTTGGTGGCAGTGTGATGCTGCCTGGCTAGCTACACACATGCAGCAATAGGCTGGGTCTTTATTTTAGTTATAGGTTTTGATGAAATATGCTGAAATTTGGTTGTTTCAGACCTTTAGCCTTCTGTCAAATTGGCTGAAATTGTTCAATAGGTTCAAAATGTGATTGAGGGAAAATAGCAAACTAACAGGTGGCCAAGCAACACAACCACATATGCCTCATTTCTTGAAGAACCAGGTTCAAAATACATCATTATAATAGACTTCAAGAAGGAAGGCAAAGAGTGACAGGAAAACAATAGGTTAGAAAGTCAAGGACTGACTATTTGATAAACACCTCTGTCTTTGCATGGTCTTCAGTGTCAGCAGGAAGTGCCTCCTGTTTTTACATGCCTTTTGGAGCTGCATGCTTTCATGAGCTGGTTATTTCCATCCCTTTGTTCTGATGTGTCAAATCAGTCCATCTTGCTCTGATAGACTATATAGCATGTTAGGCTTCATCCCTACTAACTGCCACTAGGGAATATGTGAAATTAGAAGTTACTTATAGTATATAGCCGTAAGTAACTATGGTATATAGTGTTATAGTATATAGCTATTAGTTTTAGTTACAAATAGTGGTTTAAAGGTCTCCTTGTGGAAAGCTACAAAGTGGCGCGTGAATTGTATATAGTTTAAATTCCCTTTTACAAAGCAGTTTTCTCTTACTGTTCTTGAAAATAAAATTAATTAATAGCATTGGTTATAGCAGTTTAACATTGGTTAGTGTTTTGAAGCTTACATTGGTTATAGCAGTTTAACATTGGTTGGTGTTTTGAAGCTTACATTTGCAAGCATGCCAACACATTCTGGACTCGACTTTTAAAAGCCTCCTTAGTGGAAATTCCTAGACTATTTTAGAAAGGATTTCCTGATCATTCCCAAGGATGGACTTTGCTGTTGTAAGTGTTTTTTGAAATTAGTTTTCTGTAGCTGAGAATCACTTCTGGGTGCTCTAGAGATAGTCTGTGGGTAAACAGATTAAAATAATTTCACAGGGCTATTTTTCACTTTGAGGATGATTCCTGCCCACTCTGTGAAGCCAGCACATGAACACAGTGTCACATATTTTTCACTCTTCTGTTTCCCTTAATTCCCTTGTCCATCTTGATACGACCAAGTGTTTTCTCTTCCTCTGCTTTTCTCTGTTACACAGTGGCTACAGCTGTCACCATATTTTAGTTGAAGGAGAGCAACAGTCTAAATATGTGTTTTGCTGCACTGGTTTTGTTTGTGAGACTGAGTGTTTGTGAAAAGCTGTCTGCTTATATTGGAGGATTGTAACTGTCCTTGTGTGGACAAAGAATATTTATTAAAAATGGAAGTTGGGAAGAATTCTTCTGTTAACAAAAGAAAGAATTTTTTCTATAAGAAAAAGTTATTATCTTACACCCATTTAGAGATGTGGAATTAATATCCTTGGATTTTTAGTAACAGCAGGTTAATTATAACAGTCACCCCTTCCTTTCTAATCTTAGGAAATTGCTTCATCCCATGAGATAAAGTATTAGGAAATGTTAACTACAGCACTTCAGCATGACAACATCCTGCACACAGTAGAAATAAGCAAGTTTTCTTGGTTCTCTGTCAGTCACAGTATTGGTAAATAGATTAAGCAAAAGGAAAACTCTACCTCTGATGTTTTAATTATCCTATACTGTAAGTATGCATAATATGTAGATCTAGTCTTAGTTTACTTTGGTACACAAGCACTCCATAACCAAGGAAGCTGATTACATGATAAGGGAATCCATGGTAAGGTGTATACCTGCCCAGTGTTTACTCTTACACATGCGGAGTAATGTTGGTATGTCACAAGATATTACTGAAAAAATAAGGAAATGGGTTTCACTGAGTTTCCTGAAGCAGACAAAATGTTGTTCTCTGATGAAATCTGCTAATGGAGACTGGCAGATGCTACCTTAAAGATGAAAGTAAGGTAGGTCTAATTAAACATCTGTGCATTTAAACTCAGTCCTTGCAGTTGACATTTAGTAAAATTCATTGAAAAGATGCAATATTTCATTTACTCTGTTAACTTTTCTAAGGTTGCTTTAGTACAAGATGTTTGGAAGAAACTTATTTGAAAAGTATCCTTAGAGCACTGGAAGATGGAATTGCGATCACTGTTCTTACTCCGGCTTGCCTCATAACTCGTTGGGTTATGGTCAGTGTTACTCAGGCAGATCCTTTGTCTTCTACTCTTCCAGTGAATCTGTCTGTCTGTTAGCTTCCAGTCCTCCTTCTTGTCTTCAAGAGCTGACTCACTGGAGCTTTTACCTGTAATGCTGGAATCTGTTACCGTGTGACTGCTTACACATTATGGTTTAGATACTCTGTTTAGATTTGAATATACGTGTTGTCTAATATTTTATTTAGCTGATAGATTTTTAGATTTGGTCCTTTTATGATCTAAGTTTTTAAGGATTCTGTTAAAAGCAAACTCGCAAACACTTGGCAATACTGATAGATAAAAAATGTCTTTGTCTCTGGCAGTGATAGCCTTCCTTCTTTGGGGAGCTTTACCTTTTAGATGCTCAGATGAGTCAGTTATGTTTGCAGATGCTCCCAATGCACTGTATGGATCAAGTGGTTAGAGCAAAACAGATTGCTATCCCAGTTGTCTTTTATTTTAATGCATTTTTGAGTATTGTGTCCTGCTATCCTAATCACCATTTCTTTGGCTCTCACTAGCTTTCTGTTAGAAGATCTCAATGAATTCAGTGCCTGCTGTGACTCTAGTTAGGCTGCTAGTGATGCTGCCAACACCAAACTGAGAGAATAATGAAGAATGTTCAGAAAAGGGTCATTCTTCTTTCAGGGCATTTTTCATGAGAAATAATCTTTCACCCATGAATATATTTCCTTTCTCAGTACTGAATATGCAAAGTTTGGTGTCCAAGTAGATTTTCATTTTGGCTCTCTATGAATTCTCTAAGGCACTAATTTCAAGATGTTGGATAAGACTTTTTCTTATGAATTAGGCAAGTGAACTTGTTACAGTATGAAAGTGTTGTAATGAAACATAAGCTTCTATTTTCAGAGTGGTTTCAGATGGGATTTGCAAGACATTTGCATATATGACATGGCTTTGCCTGTGTATTGCAAGATTATTCATGCATTTGTGATAGTTTCTGCCAGATCTTCCTTGGACCTACCAGACAGTATTGCTATTTATAAAGCAACTGTGAAGTAAATCAGATGCTTATCTGATTTTTAATTGAAATATATTAATGCGTATAATACAAGGATAGCGAATCCAGCGTGTACAAGGTCATATATGTTAGTAACACTCTACTGCAAGTCACCAAGAGACTAATAGTAGTTAAAGAGAATCAAAGGGTCTCTGTATGTTTTTAATTCCTCTTGATGTTTAATGAAAGCAACATTGATATCAAGCTTTATGCTGATGCTATTTAAATTCTAACTTAGCAAGTTCATATTTCTGTATTAATTACATAGTTCGATTCAAGGGGCAACGATTATGTACACTAATAACTTGGGCATCCTCTTCACTTAGAGCTGAACATCAAAAAATCTTGTATTGTAGGATTATACTATCTACAGCCCTCTTTGATATCATCAGCTTCTGAAAACAAAGGCTAGTCAGCCAAATCGACTCTTTTATTCCTCCCTGGGGAACTCAACAAAAAAGAGAATTAGGGCTGCTAGCATTTAGCCTGTGAAGCCTTTATTTTGAGTCCTTGAGAAATTTGAATCTGGCAATATGATTCAGACAGGGGGTTAATTGTCTAAAGGTGGAATTAATGCACTGCCCAGTTGTGTTAGCAGCAGATAAGAATGCTACGATCAGGTGTGGAGTAGCTGTGGGTAATTGGGGTAGTGCAGCAGGTCAGCAGATGCTGTAAAAGATACTGATTTATCAGTACTCAGAAGGGGAAATTAAAAATTCTGTTAAACTTAGGAGGTTAGGAAGTTTTAGGGCACCATGCCTTGTCACAGCTTATACATTGGATTGCAGTCAGGCCCAGTAGCAATGCGTTTCAGTTGTCTGTGCTGATTTCAGTGTGTGCCCTACAATGGGTGAGCCTCAGCTTATGATAAAAATGTTAACAAATGTGGTTTTGACTGCTAGAGTCCTACAGGTTGCTGGTTCAATAACCCACATGGGACTCTGAGGATGCTCAGATAATAAAATGGTAAGGAACACAGGGGCACAGTAATAAAATACAGTGTTTCGAACTTGTCTTTTAAGATTATTATACAGGTTGAAAACAGACATACATATTTTTTGATTAGCAATCAATGCACGCTTAGTTAACTCCCACTGCAATTTTTAGGCTCTGCTTAGAGCTTTTGGTACCTGGCCAATAAAGTACGTCTGAGCAAACAGAAAGTTGAAATGTGTTTGATTTATCTGGGGGGTTTTTTTCTTTTCTTTTTTATTTTTCTTCCTTTTTTAATATTTTTTTTTTTTTTTAGTATCTCTCTACCAGTCAAGAGATGCTTGACATGGTTTTGACAGGAAGCTGATTGTGGCTGAATTTGTTAAAAGTTTGGAGAGGCATTGCAAAACGAATAACTATAATTTTGGTGCAGGTGAAATCAGAAATGAACATAAAGAGGTATAGAATTCTGCTTTTGATTAATGATAACATATCATGCAAGCATTTATCTGTGGGCTAGATAAAGTTGCCTGTATGTCTCATTGTATTCATGGGTGTCTGCCTTGTCCCATTTATTAGGCTAGAGCTATATTCTTTCACTGCTCATTTTTTTTGACCATCTGGGAGAGTATTTGAAACACCTTTATCATCTTTCATTCCTTTTGCTTCAGGCTTTTTGCATGGGTATTGCAGATACCAAGAAAAATAGCGTATTTATATACAGCACTTTGTATCAACCGGCTTGAGGGGAAACAAGCTGCTGGAGGCAGAAAGCAAGCTCTAGGTGAGAGTACTTTTAAAATAAGAATGAACAGTATTGTCCTTTAATAGGTATTATGGAAGAGCTGAGCAGCTTTGCCAGAAAGATCTCCAGAACCACTTGCTGATCTTCTTTCACATCGCTCAGAAGTACCAGGTTTTCTGTACATTTCTTTCCTAAATAGGTGCAATGTGAAAGTATAACTTTCTTCTTTGTAGAAAGAGACCTGGAGAGTTTAACTTAAGCTCAGAGTTCAGCCCCTGTGGGAACGTGGAGAAAACTCTTTGCTTTCTAAGTAAAATATCACCAAAGAGTTGAAATCCAGATTTCTGAGAAAATGAGAACACACTGAAAATACTGCGAAACCACTAGAATGGCACCAATATAACAGGGGAGAGAGTTTATAGATTCTCATCTTCCCAACAAGTTCATTATAATAATACTTTACTCAATCTTGCTTTATTGGGTGAACACAAAACACTAACTTATATATAATGGAAAGAGATTTTGCCCTTTCTAGTACAGGATATCATTCATTTGGAATGATTGGTTGTATGGATCTGCATATTGCACAACATTGGATTGTTTATTTGTTTTACAATAGCAACATAAAAAAGAAAAAATTATCTTCTGAATGATGTTTGCAGAGCCAGTTTCTTTCAGCCTCTTCAAAAGTCTCAGGCTCTTCTACCTGGGTATCACGGTTCTAACCAACAAACATGATGTGTGAAATCTGGGTTCCTGAAAAAGTGTCCTCAATTCCCTCCAGAGATTTAGCAACTGCAGAGCGAAGCATGCCCAATTTGCAAAATCTTCTGCTGTTTTGCAATCACGTATCCTTTGGGACAGCAGCATTTGATGAGGACACAGTTCCAGATTTGACTTTGTATTCCCTTGGTTTTGGTGTTCCTGTCACACTCTTATTGTTAATTGACTGTAGGAAGTAATTTAATTTCCTCCCTCGACCTAGTGCTGTCTGTTTAGTTTCTTGGTATTTAGCAGAGGCCCATTAATCCATGCTATTGACTCAGAAGTCCATCAGTGTAGCAGCAATAAAGACAACTTTCTATGGTTTGGGTCTCTACAGAACTCTGCTTACCTGTGTAGGACTATGCCTGTGGGAATCATAGATGTTGGCTCTTAGGGAGTTGAAATGTGAGTAAAATTTCCAAGTATTTGGGGGATTCCCTTGGTTATAAGTTTGCTGACTTTTCCACACAGCCACTGTGACTGGTCAAATATATTAAGACAATATTTTGTTCTTATGTATGTGTTACTTTCAGTGTAGGTCTCTGTTAAGGGCTGGTTGTAAGTCTGGTCTTCTGGCAACATTTAAGAAAGATCTTAGACTTCAACCTAATATAGAAATCCCCAATCAATAGACCTCAATAGCTCCCAAGTTTGTAAAGCAGTTGCCCTACACTTTCTTAGCAAAACAAATATTCATTGTACAGGAAAAACTCAGTTGCTATTTAAGATGTGCAGAATTAACTTTTAAAGAAAATCTATTGGTGCAAATAAGAAACTTTTCACAAGTTTTTCACTTCATTGACCAGACATTTATTTGATGGGTGAATACAATATAATGATTGTAGTTTGGCGAAAGCTTGGGATTTTGGATAACATTGCAGAACTTTGCAGCATCACCTAGTAACTCACCCATGCTGCAGAATATCTGATGTCACTGTTTTCAGCATTGCACTCAGATTAGGCTTGGTTTACAAGGCTAGAAATGAAAATTGCTCAGAAGAGCTTTGTTTCGGCAAAGCAGCAATTCTGTCTCTAATAAAAAATAGAGCTTTGCAATTGCAAATTGTCTCTTCAATGAGGTCTTTAAACTTCACACAGGAAAGTTTGTTTTAAAATGATGAAAAAGCAAATGAATCATCATAAAGTGAGTCATATTAGAAGAGTTTTGCAAAGCAGTTGTCACAAGCAACTCGTCTGAATCATTTGTACCAGTTTTTGTCAGGGAGGCAAAGTTGTCAGCTCTCCCTAAACGAGATGCAGAAGAGCAGCAGAGTGATTAGAAATCTCTTAAAATCATCAGAATAATCTGCCCTGTGATTTTGCAGATTTCAGACTACTGAATGGTCTGATATGAGTTGCAGCATTAAATGAAAAGGACATTTCTAATGTGGAATGTTTGAGTTTTAGGTTATTCCTACATCCTAAGATGTGATCTTAATTTACAGTTTCTAATTACTCTGTTACATTATATTTTTCCACCTTGTGTGTTGCACAGTGAATAGAGAACAATTCATTTCTTCTGGCCTCCTTACTTAGAAAGCAATGATAGGATTCATTTAATGACAATCAATCAAACTGCAGTTGGTTATGTGTTCTTTTTTTCTGAAGATTTATGTGACTGTCCTGGGCAAAATCCCATTTTGAAAAGTGATTTAGACACTTTCAAACCTTCTTATTGAGAATTACATAGGCTTTGCTGAGTGGAGCTATGCATAAATATGTCAAAGGCAAAAGCCTGTATCCCTGATAAAGATGAATTGCTCTTACAAGACCACTGCGATATTCAGAGGTATTACCATCACTGGAAGGATGTAGTGTCACTCCAATGGGGAATGGCCAAAGTCTGAATCACTGAATCACTGAATCACTGTGGCCTTTCCTCTCAAATTCAGCTTTAGGCCATTTCTGAGAAATTTTGGCTCAAATAATTATGCAAAGCTGCAGTCAGCTGTAAATAGGATTGTATAAGAGAAGCACAGGTTCTGCCAGTGGCACTGCAGCCCACAAAGCTCCACCTTGGTGAAAGCTACACAGAGCACACTGCAGAGCTGCTGGCCATGAGCATCTGCTCTGTGTCTGTGGCAGACAAATGCACAGCCCCAGTCCTGAAGCCCACCCACCCACAAGAGGAAACACACTTCTGGAGATCTTTGCCTGGGCATTGTGGTTTGTTGTGCTCTGTGATTCACAGAGTGAAACCCAACAAAGTTGCATGTTGAGTCTGGGATTTCTCCTCTCCTCATTCTCGTGTTAGTGATGATTTTAGCTTACAGACAAAAAAAACCAGCCACAAAAAAAGAAATTTAAGGTCATGGTTTTCTCTTGCAAAATACCTAAAATGAATCTATTGAATGTTCCCTTTGGCATGTGCCTTTAACCCCATATCTCTTCGAAAGCTTATATCTACACTTGTTTCAGCATAATGACTTTCCACAATATATAGTAAAAAAAGTGTGGCTTTCCTCAATGTATCAGACGCATATTAGGATTTAAATTCTTTGTTTGATCCTGACAGATGATGAGTTTTCACCTTCTTTCTCTAAATGATTATTTTTTCCATATACTTCCACTAGTTTTTCTTTTGCTCTAGGAGTAAACCCATCTCATAGGTACTCGTAATCCTTTCCTTTTCCTAACAGATCGTTCTCTAAATTTCTGTTCTTTTTTTTTAGCCATTGACATCTGAATCTTATTTCCCTCTCTTCTTCCCATCCCCTCTATGTTTTTTCTTCCCTACTTTGTCTTTTTCCCCTTTACCCTTGTAAATTGTTGCTGAGTCGTCCTCCCTTCCTGTTCTCACCAGTGCTCTGGAGCAGTAGCTGCACAAAAATTTCCGTTTCAGTGGTGCTATTTCTGGACGCTGCCATCTGCCAGGTTTTACTTCCATTTCAAACAAACTTTCAGTTCAGTTTCATCTTTCATTTGGAGGCACAGCTGCTCATGAATGCTTGGTAATCACTGGTGTGCAGCACACACCTGTAGCCAAATATATAAAGGAAATAGAAAGAAAGCTATATATTCCCAGCTTGTTAGCTATTAAACAGGTTAGGCAAGAAATGGGGACTTTGTTATCTTTACCTGTGCAGATCTTTATTTTATAAACAATATTTTCTCAAAGGACTAATAAAGAAGAGCAAACACAAAAGAAGGATTACCAAGCTCCTCTTAGAGGGAACCTTTGTTAATAACAAGTTTATCAGGGCAGTGCATGTGCAGAGGGCTTGGCATAGTGTTAATTTGTCGCTACCACCAAATTAACTATGCTCTATTTTGTTTTCTTTCCAATTTTACATCCTTGATTACATATTCATAAAACTGTCCTTCCTTCCAAGCATAAATACAACTGCTTTGAAAATATAATTGCGTGTGTTTATCAAGCACCTAATTTGTTTTACTTGCCAGCTACTAATTACTTAGGAAATATAAATGAATTGCAGGTCATATATTCCATTTGAAGCACCAACAGAAAAACTTTCCAAATCACAAAATTGAATTCAGGTTGGAGAATGGGACACCCAACATACACTACTGTCTCCATCAGAACTAGTCAAAGAAAGCAAACATTTGAGCTGATAGCATATTTAAATTTGTCAAAACATAGCGAGCAATGCGTTCATTCTATTTAAAGTGAATTGTTTTGGTAGCCTAGAGAGCTTTCTCTCTTTGGTTTCTACATAATCTGAGTCTATCACTGCTAAAACTTGTTTATAGTACTGCAGAGAAAATCAAATGCAAAACAGAGTGAGAACAAGCTAGGATTTGGTTTTATCCACCATGTCGTTCATTTTATGTCTCATCCATTTTCTGAAAGAGATATGTAAATTCTGTCTTGCTTCCGAGTTGGATTATTGTACCAGCTCAATCCATTCAATGTAATAAAATGAGATTTAATAGACTATGTTAGTTAATTGTTTAGGAAACATGGGGTTTTAATCACTGTGACAACCACAGATCTGGGAGTAGAGAGCAGAATGTCTTTTGCATATGCAATAATTCCTGCAGAAATTTAGCCAGCAAATTCCAAGTTTCACACCAGTTTTAAAACCACTGCTTAGAATTTATATAGCACTGAACGAACATTTATTAATTAAGCTTAGTAACACATTTGTGGGGTAGGTCACTAAACATAGATACAATCCTGGATATTTGGAAATTCAGCAGTGTGAAAGAAGAGCAGTGACTTTTAAAAGGAGGCTAATGCTAACAGGACACGTTATGAAGAAACACATTGTCCAGCAGGAATAGAGTTGTAGTTTTTAATTGTATCACACCTCCACAGCGGACATTGATTGCATTATGTGCTTGTAAATGAGTTCTTCTATAAGTTATTTCAAACGTAAATTACTAGAATATTTAGGCAGGTATTTGGGAGCCATGCAAACATGAATCATAAGATTTTCCCTTTAGTTTGCTGTAGCCTGATATTGATGTTCTTACTAGAGAAGTATATTTACTTCTTTCATATGAAAACTTAGGGAGTTAAGATTCCTGCCCTGCAGCATATGATTTGGTTTCCAACACTTGGTTATTTTCATAATGAAAATACCAACATGGAGAAGCACAGCCTTCAGAGATTAGAGGTGTGCATGGCGTAGACATACAATTACCATGTACATTATAAATAATAGAGGTGTGCTTGAACTGGGAATTTTGTTGAGCCCTGGACTCGGATTAGAACTGGAATGAAAGCATCTCACCTAAAAGTAGCTTGAAACACTTCTGTTGATTTCAGTGTGCTTCAGCTTAGATTGTGTAATAGTTTTTGAACACAGTTTTCCTTCATTCATATTGATTGAAGATGTTGATGCTTCTGACTTGCTTATTCTTGTTCTGCTTTCCTTCTCTTTACTTTTCATGGTTTTCATTTGTGGATAGTTGCATTGGTTGCCATTAGAGGAAGAGGTTGTTGGGAAAAATCACAGTTACTAATGGTGTCTGCAGGTAGTTTAGGGTATTTATTATTAATAAGCAGGAAAGGTGACTGAGCATAGAAAATCTGGAATAAATCTATTATCTAGAATCCAAGGGTAATATGGTACCAGTGTGGCAAAAATGGAGAAATCAAATGTTCTCTTCCATGATGGTGGATCACAGTTCATTAATCAAATATATATTGCTTACATGGGCTTTTAGCATATTTTGTGTGGAAATCCAATAGAACAGTTGGAAGAATTAACATGCAATAAGCTGTTATAAATAAGAATGAGATAAGATGGAAGGAATTGACTTTCTCCAGTCATAGATTATTTAAACAGAGAGAGCAGCATTTGAAGAGGTTTTTGTAAACAGGATCCATTGAATATGTGTGAAAGTGTACGTAGTTCCGGTCTCTGACATTCCTTGTTTCCCTCCCTTTCCTCTGCTTGAGTTAAGAAAATACATTTCCAATTGTTAACCTTTAAGATTGCAGTGGCTTTAGGGAAGCCATCTGGATTTGGGGTAGGACTACTGCACTTGTTTAGCCATGTAAATGAAAGTACTGCACCATGTCTTTTCTTTCCTTTTTTCATCTGGTGAAAGAAGAGTGTAAAGGATCATTCTAAGCTTCTTTGGACTGTATTTCCCAGTGGTTTGTGTTACACAAGATTATTTTAGTAACTATTTTGAGTGGTAGAAATGTCTTTCATGCCATCAACTCAAATTTTGTCAAAACACAGTAACATGCTGAAAGTGCATAATTAGAGCATTTCACTGGCAATGCTGATGGGATGTTCATTTTCATGCCATTTTCAGTAAGGCTCAGAGAGAGGTGCTGGGTCAAAAGATTTGTTTTTTTCCTTTTACTCATAAAGATGCATTTTATATGTGTTTATAAACCTCCAGTGCCATGCATGGGCATCCTTATTTTGCAGTTTCAGAGCAGAAAGCACCTATGTATCTTTCTTTTTTCACCTTTTATTCTTTTATTTTATATGACCTTTTTTTTCCCTTGCATTAGCCAAAGTATGCTTGGATTGACCTTGGTTACTTGGTTAATTTGAGTGTTTTGGTTTTCAGCTTGTCTAATGAAAGAAGAAATCAGAGAGAGTTGTCCCCAGAACACAAACTCTGTTAAATAGTAAGGACTTGATCAGGGGAAATTTGCTTAGATAATTCTAGGAGCCAAAGCTGCAGAGTAGGCACAAAACCCCTAAGTAGCTGCTGAGGTAAATTTTTTATCTGCTGAGGTTAAATGTCTGACTTAAGATTTGCTGGGCATCTTGAAACAGAAACACTGGTGCTTCTGAGCACCATGGTAGAGAGGTGGGTAACCCCATGTGCAGTCTTTGCTGTAGCTGTAGACAAGTTTTGAAATTTCAGAACTTGGAAACAAAAAAATATCCAGAATCTGAGCAATGCCTGATGGGACCATAAGGGGGAAGAAGAGAAATCATTTCTGAATGTTACTGGAGTCTGCATGGGCCTTATGATATAATATGCAACTAGGTAAGATGTCCTCATGCAAAGCTGCAAGTAATGTGCAGACGTTGAAATCAGTGCAGGGGCAATGTAATTCCTCCAGGCTACTGAGAATGGATCTTGTGCAGCACTTCAAATGATGTATGGTTTAAAGAACATCTTTTTTAAAGTGTTCCATCTAATTTTAAAGGCTTACACTGGGAGAAGTCTATCACCTTCAGTGAAAAAAATGTTCCAGTGCTTCATTAGCATTTGCATTGGTAAATTATTTCTTATTCCAGACTGAATTTGTATGACTTCAACTCCCATCTGTTGGGTCTTGTTTTATCTTTGTCAACAACTTTGCAAAGCTGCCACCACAGCTCTCTCTTTCACCTGAATGTATAGTGATCAAGCTACAGCTGAAGCTTTCCTTGAGAGCTAAATTTATTTAATGCCTTAAGCCCTGCATTGTAAGGCACATTTTCCAGCTAGTGAAGCACATTTGTGACTCTCTTTTAAAGTGCTCATCACTTTTTCACATCTTCCTTGAATCAGACTAGGACTCACAGCCTAATAACTGTTTCACTGATAGTAGGCTTAGAGATGGTACTGACTTTGTTCTTCTCCAGTTGTCTTCTTTTTAAACATTCAAGTATGGTATTAGAGCTTTTTTGCCAGTGCAGACTACTGGGAAATCATCTTGAGGCTGTTAACCTGCAATGGTCCCTAAGCTTTTCTTTGTGTCTCTGTTTTCGATTGAACACCCTGACTTGTCTCCAAATGTATTACATGGCTGTAATTAAGTGCTGTATTAAAATGAATTTTACTCACGATAGTTAACTGGCAGTAAATATCAGGTTTATGCCATATGTTAATCTGTAAGGTGTGTAGTCACTGCTGCTCTTTCTGCATTGCCTTTGCCCTTTTAAATGCACAAACTAAGCTGGCAGTCCTACCTCCCTTTAAAATTTTCCTTCTTTCTGAAACATGCTAAAAGTAGAGAGGTTCAGAGACATCTTCAGCTCCCCGCTCAATATCTGGGTCTGTTAGTTTGGAAACAGCAGTAGCCTTGGCTGGCTCTTTCATGTCTTCAGGAATATTCTTTTTTCCCCCTCTTTAACTCACAGTGTTATCCATCATGTACAAACCAGAAATATCTGCTCAACATTTCTACATTGATTGGAAAAAACAGTCTGCTCCAAATAATGGATTTTTTCCTTATCTAGAATTCTCTTTTCCTCCTGTGTTGTCAAGTGCTGTTGTACTGTATTTAACCTATTGGCCACTCATAGTTCATTGCTTTAACTTCCAGTATCTATCACTAATGTTTTAGAATTAGTAACATGTTAATAGCTAGTTTGCTTTCCCTTCACTTTACTCATGGGAAGTCCAGATTGTATTGTTATTTTCATCCTTTCACCAGGATGGTACTTGCCATAATGTAATTCTTTTGAATGCTCCATTGGAATCTGAGCTGTTTGACTAGAAGAACTTTTTAGATATTTTCACTAATTTTATGACTGTTAGGTGCTAAAAGGATGAAATGTAGAAATAAAAAATTGAATCTGAATCTGAATTCCCCTAAAAGGTGAATTTTCATTGCTTTTCAATGGGATTTGGTAACCCTTCTCTCCTTAGCCTCCCTGAAGATCATATTCTAAATCTGGACAAATACTCTGTTACATACGGAGAATTAGCTTGCAAACTGTTCATTTTATCCTTTGATTCCTCTGAAATACAATAGGGACACTTAACATTTTATTCTGGATCTAGTGATATTAGTACCGTTTCAGCAGTAGTTCTCTTTTTACATATGGGGAAGGCATCTGAATCTTCAGTTTTTCCTGCAGCTAGATGAAGTGCTGCACCATCTTTTCACTTCACCTTCAAATGGTCTCTGTTGAAAAAGCAAACTGGAAAAAAATAAACCCAACAAAACTTTGAGTAAAAAGAAGAAATCTAAGGTGAATTCCAGGTAGCAGAAGACTGAGTTTGCTGTGACCCTGCATTTACCCCTACATTTGTATTGTGGTGATGCTTCAGTGTGGCTGTAAAAAGGAGTTCTAATATTCCCAGTGGTTGCAGTTGCAATTGTCCCTCTGTTACATCTCACTGAGTAAGGACCTTAATGCTGGCCTCAGAGCATGATCAAGCAGCAAGCTTTTTGTAGCTTGATTAAAATACTTTTCTGTTATATCATATCCTTCACCATCTTGTATGTTGAAGCTTGTCTTGTTTGGTTAAGCAGATGCATAAATGACACTGGTGCCAGAGCATGTATTATGGATGGTGAAGCCATCTCCCCTGTTGACTGATCTTTTCTGTTCAGAAACAATGGCCATACAATTTTAATGTTGATTTAGAGATATAGAAGCTATTTCATGGATGGAAGAAAAATACAAATCAGGAGTTGACAAGTAAAATTTGCAACAGTGATGATTAGAAGAGCTGCAGGGAGAAAAAGGTATCTTAGGGAATAGAAAAGGAGAGGTTTTTTGTAATAAATCAAATAAAAGATGAGGATCTGACTCTCACCCCATAAGCGTGTCCCTCAGGAGTAAGGCAATGTAAGTGACGGGATTACAGACAGAGCAGGCAAGAGATCCTGGCCTACTGCTTCTGTTTCATTAGGTAGGAGTCTCAAGTGTGCTGAGCCTTGGTTTTACAGGGTAGCTTTATGTGAAGCGGGATCTCAAAGCCCAGACACGCTTGTTGTGGACTAACCTGTGGTTTCAGAAGGAGACATCTCTCCACATTCTGTCTTCTGAAATAAATAAGTAAATACAATGTTTTCATCTGGGTTTTGATTTTAATCTAGGCAGTGCTAGTCACTGAAGAATTTATGAGACCTTACATTTTAAATGATTTCTGTTGAATAGCCTGATCTTTGATGGTCATTGCAATTTCCTGAAAACTCCTTGGCTAAAAAATCTGGGGATGATTGATGCATTTATGAAAACATATCTCAGGCTGCAAAGTGTTTAGATATAAGTGTCATGGCCGCAATATAGAAAAAAGAAATCTTATATAATAATTTTCTTGGTTCGAGCCAGAGTGAATGCAGGCTAAGAACCTGATCCTGCTGGAGACGTGAGTCTTCTGGAAGCAGCCCAGGACTGGGAGATTTTGCCAAAACGCTAATGAGTGGGATCTCAAGCCTCCAGGCTCTTTACAAATTTAAAGCAATTGCAATTAAAGCTGGTGCAGGAGTCTGCACAGACAGATCGTGCTATAGCACACTGTGTTGTTTGTATTGCCTGTGTGGCTCTAAGTCACAGAAAGCTGCATTTCTTTACCAGTTCTGATATTATTCACTGTGCTGCTGGAAGCAGGCTCTGCTGCATCCCCAGACTGCTCCATGTACTCATTAGCTGTCATTAGCACTCCACTGGCACTCACTTTGTGCAAAGAATGCACTGTACCTAGGCCCTGTGTCTATGTGCACATCTATACAGCAAAATCCAGCCCTTGCTGTGGAGATTGAATGACCCAAGACCTGCTTTGAGCTTTGCCTCCGCACAGAATCCTGATGTTTGGAGCAAGGCTCTGGACAGCCTGTGTTTTCCAGCAGGTTGCAGCTCATTGCAGAGCAAAGAGCCAGGGAAGAGAATGGTATCACAGGAGGAAATGCAGGTATGAACCCAACAGGGAAGATACAGGACTGCTGTTACAGAGCCCTCCAGTGACACTTCCTGCTCCCACCTTTCCCAGAGAGGATCTGATGTGGTCACTGCCCGCTATCCCTGTGCCTGATCTGCAGCGCACATGTTTGACTGCAGGCTGGCACACTTAGAAAGAGGGCCTTGATTTCCAAATACTTGATCCAATGCCTAAAGCATAGTCAGTGCTTTTTAAAGCAGGATGACAGTGGGAAGACAGCAAAGCAAGGAGAATGTCCAGCAGCAGCACGAACTGTAATTAGATATGGATAATTCCCTCCTGAGCTGTGATCTTTCTTAAGGAAACTGTCCCTTAACCATTTGCACTAACATGATTATTGACACCACAAATCTAATAAGCACCCCAGCAGAAACTGAAGGCGGCTTGAAGCCTGAATGCACAAAACTCTTTCGTCTGTTTTATGATGATGGAGTGAGTATTAGTACACTAATGCGTTACGTGATTTACCTGCCACTAACATATAGCTGTGTTACTGTACCTACACTTGGTAACAAACCTCAGAACACCAGTCACACAAATACCCCTTGACTCTCCCAGAGAGAACAAGATGAGATCTCAACAGACATACAGCGTGGCTTTCCTCAAGAAATGAGTCTGAAAGATTCACCCCTAATCCTCAGAGTGGGGTCTTGGGAAGCTAATGCTGTACGGGAGAGGTTAGTCTAAAGGCCTCCTGCATGTACAGTTTATTTTGTTGTGAATCTTATTTGAATATCAGGCTCACAAACAAAGCTTTCATTTTCGTATGCCTTTGGAATTAACAGTCAGGGATTTTGATAGGAAAGAAAACTTTGTGGCTTCTGAACTGCAAAAATGGGATTCAGGCACCTTTAATTTTTCCTTCTCTTTGGCAGTTTTTCACCACAAAGTCAACTGAACATTGGCTAAAAGAGATAAAGGAATTATTTCACTGAGAGGTTATTTCTCCAGCAGGTATTGTCCAGCAGCATTCCGGATTTGTTTGCTTAAATCTGTAATAAATTTAGTTTATCTGAGAATGAGGTGGAAAAATCCCATCAAAAAGCCTAGAGCTGAGAAATGTATTAGATGTCTGAGAGGGGTGAGACTAGATGCTGTGCCTAAGAAAAGGTTAATGTGAGAATATGGCGGTGGGGGGAAGCTAAAGCAAATACCATAGGAACAGGAGAGAAACTGCTATGGAAACAATAAGAAGATAATGGAAAAGTCAATTTTTCCTAGTAATGGCTGCTACAGGACACCTAGAAGAGGAGGAAGACTGCAAGCATACCTTATTCTATTCCTGCATTGCTAAGCAACACGATCAGACTTCAACTGTTTTGGCTCAGAATGGAAACAATGAAGAAAATCTGCGTGTTGCAGGGGAGAAGGTGGTAGGTGACACAGGTCTCATTAATGCAAAGAAAGCATTGTACAAGCAGGCCACATTTGACAGATTTTCTGCTCTACAGTTGTATGTGTTGAAATGGAGTTTGGGGAGAAGCATAGACATTAGGATCCTGAATTCTTTGTGCCTGGCTCTGCATCCAAGTCCAGGTTAGAACTGCTTTGGTCCCAGCAACATCTCTCACCATCAGGACAACCGGAGTCCATCTGTCTCCCAGCCAAAAGAGAGATAATGATGAATAGTTATTATCTATTACTCCCTCTGGGTAATGGACCACCAGGGAGGCACAAAGGGAGAAAGACATGGCAAAGGTTACGGCAGAGCAATTAACACATTGCAACTATTTTAAGGTGACCAGGATTTACCAGGGTCACTTTTAAACTTGGATTTTACTGAGGAGAGCTAGAGTTTGGTTGAAGAGTGACACTGGCCTTGCTGCATGTGGAGAGGGAAGTAGCATCAGTTCTGGCTGCCATCCTCTTGCAGAATGTGATCTGAAGAGTAATCACTGATGATTGCTTTCTCTCTGGGGCAGTGTTGTAGGCCGAGCAGAGAGCACTGTAGGGCAGGGTCACAACAATAGCTTCTTCACTTTCTCAGCTGCTGATTAAGTATAAGAATACTTCTTTTTTCTCTTTTTTTTGTTTGCTTGTTTGTTTGTTTGGTGTTTTTTTTCTCTTTACAGGCTGAAAAGTTCTGAGGATTTGGATTTGGATACGTTTCTGCCTTATTTTCTACTTTTTTGATAATACCTGTGAAAAAGAGTATAAAACATAGCTACAGCAGTTGCCAGGGCATATCCCTTCTGTCTAGTGTAAATGACTATGTGTGCTGAAAGGAAGCAAAAGGTACTGCTCAGGGATTGACTGGGTTTAAATGCATCATGTTACTCTTATACTTAACTTTATATGGAAGTTTTGTCCCTAATTTTCTGGGTTGCTTAATACAGTGTTTTCTCCCCCATTATCTAGAGTTGATCCCGCATTATAACCCTTTGGAGTACTCAGTCCTCCAACAATCAGTAGTGGATTTTTGTCAGAGTGAGCAAGAACAGGTTTAGTGTAATGCCTAGCTATATTTTTTTTGGTTGCAAAATCAACCTCTCCTCCTCAACCTTTAAAATCAATCTCTTTGGGCTAGCTTGGCCTTAAAATGCGTTGTTAAATTATGTAAAGATAGGAAAGAAGAGGTTTTTCTGACTTAAGTCATTACATTTTTATTTACATTTCTGCATCCACTGCCAAAGATCCTGAATGTTTGGTGACCAAACCATAGGAAATCAGAATTTTGTGTCATATTGATTAAATAATTGGACATTCCTCCACTTCATGAACATCAACAATTAGAAATGTTCAGTTAGAAATCTGAAGAAAACTGAAATAATGACAGCTTTTCCTACCAACCAGCTCGAATAGAAATGTGTAATCCACTTCTGAATCTATGGACACATGAGGCTTTGCCAGGACACAATAGCAGCAAATGCCTTACTAACCCAAAACTAAGCTGGTATTTTTCTCTCTGCTGCTTCTAACTGAGTCCTTTGGGGAAGTTTCATCCCTCAAATTAGCTCAAATGGAATAATTTTATTAATTTTTTTCAGCTCTTTTGTATGCACAGAGCCTGAATTTGTGACTGGACACTGACGCAGCTGAAGTCTCAGCATCCACTGGTTGCTCTGCTGAGAGCTATTAGCATTACCAGTAGCAGCTCACAGGGTAATACATTATGGAAAGGAGGTTTTCTGCCAGGGCAGCATGTACAGAGTGGTTTTATGGTAAAAAAAACCTCTTGGCTTTGACTTTAGGGTAGCTTTGTTTAATTTCTAGATTTGTCACAGACACATCCAATTGTAGTTATGTCTAATCTCTGTTCCCAGAACAAATGCTTTCCATAAATAATATAATTAGCTAATCTTGTAATAGTATAATACTTTCTGTGACCTTTAAAGTGGCTATGAATTTAAAACCACCTTTTCTTTTCCTTTAGTTTGGTTTTGTAATGAGAGCAGAAAGATGCAGTACCTTTGCTAGTCCCTGGGAGTCACAGTTTCAATACTTATTGCAGCTCTAGAAGCATCATCAGCTGAATGTCAGGGAGGCAAGTGTTGGCTGGGCCCTTTCCTCGTAGAAATTCAGCTGAAAAAAATGCCACTTCTGCAAAAAATACGATTCCTGCAAAAGTAAGCATTTTTTCCTCCATCAAAAGCTTAAATTTTGCTAAATATTGCAGATTTTTCTCACAAGATTTTCAGTTTTTAATTTTGAGTTGGTTTTGATCTGAAACTGATCTCTTTTCAACTCTACTTTCGAATGGCTGCAAAAAACCCCATCCGACAATGTTTTCTTAAGAGCAGCTTCAGCTGAAGTAGTATCTGAATGTTCATACATCTGAATATAACTGATATTCAGTTACCTCACTCTGTGCACAGATATGGTTGAAAATTTTTCTATCTGTTTCTCCACTTAATCGTGTATTTCATGGAGCTGTGCCAACTTCAATAAACAGTTCTGATGTGAAAATTATAAATGCTTATTTTTTAACATTCTATCACTATGCTTATTTAAAAAAACCACAACCCAACTATTAGATATTTTTGAATTATCAAAATGTTTTTCTCCCACAGTAAATTTTTGAGCTTCTCAGTTTGAATAGGAATTTGAGCATCTTCTGTGTTGAATTTTGATAAAGACTTTAAAAAACTTTAAAATCTTGACAAATCTAATTAAAGTAAGTTAGAAAGCTCATGAGCTTATTGTAGAACGACTGTAACATAGGAAAATGTATTGCTTCCATTTTAAGGAAGGCAAAATGAAATGCAGTATTTCCAGGCTTTTGGTCACTATGACCTGTGAAGCTTTGACTATAGCCAAGACTTAAACCCAGCAAACCTACATGCACATTTATTTTGTTGCTGAAAACTGTAATCCTTTTCTGAAGGCTTTAGCAGATTGAGGTAGAAGTTCTCTTCTTCTATGGCCAATGGGCTGTTTGAGCAATGGGTCATAGTGTGAAATCACCATTAATCATGCTTTGCATGGCTGCTGAAAATATCCATGGCACTTGTGAAGAGCATTTGGTGACTTTTAGCAACAGTACTGAAAACCCATTTGTGTAGCAATAAAACTTCCTGGCATGGATAATACAGTAAGTAGTGATGACTCTGCATTCCAAGGGATAAAAGCTAAATACCTGGAGGTTAAATGTCACAAACATTACTTTTCTATCAAAAACACGTCTGCAGCAGCAGCAGCAGCCATTCAGTACAATCCGTTGAAGCCCTGAGGCCACCTGAAATGCCAGATGGTTCTATTTTATTCTGAATTTTAAAAATTACATTGCAGAGTGTTTAAACACAAGTTTTAAATTATCCTGTAGGATATTAGTATTTAAAACTGTTATATTTGCATAATTTCTGTGATTTCATGTAAAACATTTTCCTTCTGCTATCTAATAGTTGAATCTGAAATCTTCAACTCTATAACTTGAGTGAAAGGACCTTGTTTTCAAAACTTTTAAAGCATTTAGGTCTGTGAAATAAGTGTCACTGAAATCAGCAGGAATGAGAACTTAAGTGCATCATTTATCTTGTAGTATGCAGAAAATGGAGTCTGTTGCCAGTAGCTAGAATCCAAGGTTCATATTCAAGGTGATTGTCTTTATTTATATTTAGTAAGCAACTCTGCTAAATACAAAAAATACTACACTTAGTTCAGTGCCTTTAAGAGTAACTCAATTACAACCAAACCCATGTTCTGCTGTAAACAGACATCTATCTCCCCTCACCTTCCTACAGCAGAAGTCTGAACAGACAGATGAGCTTTGTGATGTGCCTTGAAGGTGAACCAGCTTTGGGATGTGTCTCAGACCATGGTGCAAAGGGACTTGAGTTAAGGGGCCTCCACTGCGATTGTTTGTCACCAATCCATATTCCCAGCTAGGGATTTGCTGCAGTCGATCCTGGAGATAGAGCTTGCACAAGTCCAGCTGTGCATTGGGATATTAATGGTCTGCATTATATCCACCAGTAGCGAAGACCAGTGTGGTCTTTGTGATGTCATATCCCTGAAGTAATGTAGGAGATGGTTATTAATTTATCAGTGAAACAAGCAGCAAACCCTCTACCAAAGCAGAGTTTTTGGTGTCGTATATAGTGACCTTTAAAAAAGCTGTCAGTATGACTTTTTTGCAATGCTTCCCAAAATACTGCTGCACATTTTTGGTTATAAAGGCTCTGATTCCTTAGGGGCAGGTTTTATATTAAAAGAAGGAAACCATAGGAAATTTGTAACACAGTTATTGAGTTAGTGTGCAAAGCATGCATCATATGAACAGTCCAGTTTTAGATATGTTTATATGCGAGTACGATTATTTATATCACCTCTGACGTGAATTTGAAGGGGTTAGCAGAGCCCAGGGTGGCTCTACATGTGTGGCCGGCACAAGGGATCTCAGTCAGGTCTTGGCTGTCACTCAGGAGCTGTGTCAGGGCTTGGATGGCGTCTGGCTTCATCCCACTGCACGTGCTGTGCCGGGGCTGCTGGATGCTCTCTGCTTCATGGGCCCCAAGGTTACTTTGTTAAATAAAGACTTATTTAGTTTATTAAGTTATTCAGTTTATTAAATTATTAATTTATTATTACGTGCTGCTTGTTAAATAAAGAATTTGTTAGACATAAAGGGGAAATTTTCTCAAGAGAGAAGCCCGAAAGGCACATACATGGAGGTCTCCTTCAGTGCTGGATCTTTCCTAAGAATTTCTGGTGGAGATCTTGATTTCCTTTTTCGTGTTTAATGATGTTTGTTTAGGTTTCTGGTACTAGAAGCTACGACAGAAATTCTTCATACTGTTTGGACCACAGTAACTCATGGCAGAGGGCCCAATAAGGCATTAAATCACTGCCAGGACTCTCTCGGTTATCTAAAGAGTTGTGTAGTTTCATCTCATTGAAGATGCAATGTCTAGGAAAGATTTTGCTAAATATTGCAAGAACAGGCAGTTTTATTTGTTTAATAGGAAGAGGACTGATGGGAGGGGTTTGGGAGGAGCTGAGCCAAGCTGTTAGGATTACAGTTTCTGGAAAGCTAGAGAAAGAGAGAGGGTTCTTCTGTACTGCGGGTTTATCCTACAATGTTAGATCATTTCCAGCTTGCTGCCTACCCAGCTACTACTGCTAGTTTGACCTTTTGGGATTCTCTGTAGCAGAGAAGATGACTTCCTCAAGAAAGAATAAATTAATTTGCAGATATACTTACACCAAGAGCAAAGTGATTTGTACATGATATCATCTAAAGAGAGAAATCCACGGTCAAACCGGTAGAAAAATTGAGTCATGTGGAGTTATACATTGAAGTCCCTAAGAGGATGGATCTTTCAAATGCAATTTGTAATACCTTACCTTATACCTTAAAGGTCTGTTGGCTTCCAGGATAGAAGTTCCTGGAGACAAAGTGTGCTGCAGACATACATGTTACCCTGCATTCTACAGACTGCATGTCTCAAAGATTTTGGTAGGAAAAGTGATGCAGATAGGGTAGGATGAGGGATTTGGTTGCATGCACTGAGTGATATCTCCCCACAAATCTGCTTTTGCTGCAGGTGTCTAGGGAGCTCTCTGTCCAGGGACCATAAGATGGATGCACTTGAGTTTCTGTTTGGGAGGAAGAAGCCTGTCAGAGATACAATGCTCTATAGCCACAATAACATTTTAATTTTCAGATAAGCAAGTGAGCTATTTCTGGCAGAAAATAAGGGCATCTTGAAAGTCCTGAAGAGATACTATATCCAGTACATTTTTTTTAGTGGTGGTGGATTGCCTGTTGGGAGCAGCTTTGGCAAAGGGAATGAAACATACTGCCCTGTATTGCAATTATATCATCTGCTTACTGTGACATTGTAGTCAAAATAGACTACTGTACCTGCTCTTACCTGAGAAAGCAAAAAGAATTGTTTAATTGTCTTTGCTGAGAATAAGATCAGACTTAGCTTCTATAAATCACTGCTTTGGGCTGCCAGTTTCATGTGATACACAACCTGTGATTCCTTCATGAACTTGGCCACATCCATGAGGTAGAGATACCTGCTGGCTGTGGGGAGAGCTGTGATTGCTACTGCCTCTTCAGTGCTCATTGCAGGTTTTCCAGTGGGACACACTTCAGAGTGATGTGCAAAACATAGGGAAGGGAGAGTAATCCAAGTTAGAGGAGTAACTGGCATGTCCTGTTCTTTGCCACGGACCAAAGCAGGTAGGGACCAGGCAGCGTCCAGCTTCTGTGAAGGCAAATGATCTGCCTCTAAATGAGCTTCGTTTGCAGGGCACCACTCAATTCTTATAGAAATATCTGCATTTAAGTGGAACAGCATGAACATTGTGGTGTGTCACAGGTATTACCTGAAGCCTAGCTAGCGACGATTTAGTGATGAAAGTAACATAGATTAAATAATCTCTCATTTGTAATATTTCATTTAAATATCTTTAAAAGAAATCAAGCATCAATATGGTTTGTTGCCTTGTTTTGTTTTTAAATGGAATTGGCAGGTCACATCTGTGTTTTTTAGGTGCCATGACTTTGCTATCAGACAGTGGCGTTTGTCATCACAGTAAATATCTTGGGTAGGGGAGTAAATCTGCAGCAAAACTAAGTGGCATATTTCTGTTTACAATTGGAGGCAGCTATGGATTTTTATGAACCACCTCAGGAGAAGCAGCTGCAGCTTCTTTGGGAGGGTATTTGCTCTGATATTAAGGGGATAGCAAGTTGAGGAGAACAATGAGCTCATATTTGGCTAGGATTTACCAGGCTCTATTACATGCCGCATGATGTATATTAAATAGGTCCAACTTGCTGATATAATTTTGTCCCTCCAGTAATTGAAAGGAGCCCATTTAATGCCTGTATTTATGGTCATTTCTCTTTACTCCTACATCATGTGGAAGAAAAGCAGCCCTAATACTACATGTGTATATTAAGGATCTAATTTAAATTCTTCCACTGGTTGCGGTGGAAGAGGCTTTTGGTGAAGCTGCTGTGGCTTGTCTTTGCTGCTTTTCATTCTCGCACACGTCTAAGGCATTTACAGGTATTCTGGGTTAATTACAGCCAAAGCAGTACTGTTTCCTGGTAGGCTTATAAAGCCTGTGAAGGCTCTGCTGAGAATATCCCTGCCAAGAAAGGACTGTTTCTGTACAGCAGAAACTGAAATCCTGCTTCAGCATTTTCTGCCCAGTCCTAACAGTAAAACAAGGCCTTGAGAATATTAAAGCTTTCTGTTGTGAAACATCTGAAGTTGGGCTGCGTGCTTCTCTGGGAGGTGATAGACTCTGAGGCCGTTTAAATGCCACTGCATTGCCATTTTATTTATTATTCATTCAGTGAATATATCAAATAGCTACAGGCATCCATCTGTCATTTTGAGACCTGTCCCATCAATTTGAACACGCAGCTGCACAAAGGGACAGCCTCTCAATGTACTCACCTCTGGCCTCAGCCTCCTCAGCAGCCTGGAAAATAAAAATAAAGGCTGATGTATGAGTTACACACACAAGCAGCAATTTTGGTTCTTTCCTCTGGGTTTCGTGATAATAATAAGAACCTTCTCCTTTCTCTAAGGGAGGTAAGAAACAACTGACAAGTGTTTCTTAGGGCATTCAGTGAAAAGATGCTTCTGATGAACCCATATATGCTTTATAACCTCTGAACTCACAGTGCTTTGCTGCCCTTGCCCCAGCCCCTGGGTCCGTGATACCCAAGGGTGGCTAGCTTGGGCACAAGACCTGGCCTCAAGGCTGGATGCTGGCTCCAGCAGAGTTTCATGGCTGGTGTCAGATGATGAGTTCAGTTTTCAAGTCTGGAAAGCACTGAAGTGGCCAGACTTTTACAGTGTTATTCAAAAGCCACATCTTTTTCTTGTTTTTCAAATTAGTGGAAAACTCCTTGACTGGTCTCTGTCCTATACAATTGTTTAGTTAAACCAGGAGATTTCAATCCATTTGCATTTCTTCCTCACGTTGTTTTATCATAGTGATGCTTTTAACTGAGGCTGTTAAGATTTTTTTTGCATTTGAAATAAGCAGAGTTCAGGAGAGAAGCCTTTAGTATCACATCTGTGCCATCTGTTAAGGATATAGTTTTGCTTAGGGCTGGAGATACAAAGTTAAAGGTACAGTCCTTTCAATCTATCTCTCTTCCTCCCTCCTGTTCATGTGTGGTGCAAGTGCAGATGAGAAGAACTTCACTGAAATCTGCCAATGGTTTAAGTCTTCCTTCAAGTACTAAAATAATTCATGCAGAATTCAGTCTTGTTGAGCTCGTTCTAGGGCACTGGGGAAATGCATGAGCTGCAGACAAGGATACAATTTAATGTGTTTTTTAAGTGCATATTCACAGTTAAAATTGACTTTGTGATTCTCCTTGCCTTTCCAGTCTTTGCCTAAAGAAATAGGTTTGCAAATACATACAGGCTAACCAATATCTCTGTTTAAATCTGAAAACCTATTTGAGGGAGAATTTTTTCCAGTTGCTTGGTCCTGTTACCCGGAATCACATCTCTTATGGAGTACCCTATTATTTATGACAACAAGCAGGATGATGATCAGCATAAAACCATAGAACCAATACAAATGCCTCTTACCAAATGTATGCTGAATGTATCCTGAGGCATTAAAGAAGTCAAGTGCATCAAGGAGTAGCTACTATGCAGACATCTGGTAAAAGCACAGATTGATTCTGAATGTCCCCCAGCAATGAAGTAGTGCTGTAGATAAAGAAATAACCACTATTGTGAAAACATCTGCTAATTTTTATGTTCACTGGGGAATTTACACTACAAAAATAAAGTTACTCCCTCATTTGCAGTTACCTGGATTGCTTTTTAATGAGGGCTGGATGGTGCAAGCTGGTTGATAGCAAAATTGTTTCAAATTGACACAGTTGTAAAAACCGTTCAGGTAATTTCATGTATTTTGAGAAGCAGTGTGAAATATCTTCCTGATGGCAGCCCACAGAGGGTCTGGAACTCCTTCTCCCCTTCCCCATGCAGTTCTGCTTTGCTTGGTGAACAGCCTATTTCTGCAGTGTTAGAGATCTTCAGTGTGGCTGGGTCAGGTTGCATTGGTAGGGGCAAAGTCCCCAACTCTCCTGTTGTTTTCATCTTCGGAAGATGAGGGGAATTTTGGCAATACATGGATGATACAGGATACAGAAATTTTCCAAAGAAATGGCTCTGCAGTGGTTGGAGCCTTGGCCTCAAGAAACAGGGTGCCCTTGAGGAGTACTCCCCTATGCTTTTAGCTCCCTTTCCCAAAATTCATCGTTCTTCCCTAGGCAGCTCCTCTGTAAGCTCTGCATTGTGGTTCCTCCTAAACTTCACTGAGCAGCAAAAGGCAAGTTATGCTGCTTCTCTTTGGTATGAAATATAATTGTAGAACAACTCAGTTCTGAGTGTGTCTTCACTGCGGGTTTGTGCATCTCAGGCTCCTTGGGCATGCTTGGGCCTGTGTGAACCCCAGGTGGTGCTTATCTGCACCCTGGGGCTCATCATCTGAACCTGGGGCTGGTTCTCTGCATCCGGGGGTTAATGTCCACCTGGAGCTCATTGTACCTGATGAGGAACTGAGTTGGTTCAGCTGTTGAGGAGCTGGCTCTGCCATTTCTGCTTTGTTCTCAATACTGAAGGAGTGCAGAACTTGCTTTCTTGTGGTAGTTTTGTGGGCTGACTTCACATGAAAGCATCTCCTGCTTTGTCTTGGAGGCTGTGCTGTGTTTACCAGAGGGTACATGCATCGTAAAGCATCTGGAAGGAGCAGGAAAGTTAAGGTTTGTGCTGCTGGATAGTGGGACTTTCAATGAATAACAATGTTTGCAAAAGATGTGAGGTTTTCAGTGGGGAGCTGCTTTTTTGTTTCAAATGGAAGTCAGCTTTCAGCTAATATAGATTTGTGCACTTTGGGATACAAAATCCTGCTTTCTGCTCTGTGCTATTTTTCCTCAATGCCACAGGAGGCTTTATTTTTCCCTGACAGCTAGCTAAAGGGCACGTTTATTTGACAACTCCTTCATCAGTGAAAAAGTAGAAAAGACATTAATCTAAGGCTATATGCAGCATCGTAGTACCAAGGAGCAAAACTGAGTACTTGAGGAAACAACAGCAAAAGCTTCTTTCAGTGCTGTGGGGTACTGGGAAGTCAAACTTCTGTAAGTTAGTTCTAGTGTATGATCTGCGTATGGAGAGAACTGCTTTTCGGGGATAAATCTGGTGTAAGTGGTAGGAGATCAAGGGGTGGGTAGGAGGTGGGTGGAGGAGCTCCAGATGTGAAAGAAGTGTGAGAAGTTAGGGGTGTTCTTGAATCACACAAGGTTAGCTCTACCTGCTGGCAGTAACAATGTTGTAAGCTCTGTCCCCAGGATGCGTTCTAATTAGCTCAGCCTGGATTTTTAAATCATTTATATTGTAGCATTGTGTAGAGGTCTGGATCAGGGTATCATGCACACGTGGTTCAAAGGCAGTTCCTGCACTGAAGATCTTCACGGGGAAGGGAAACTACATTGGTATTTCCTGTCTGACTTGTTATTGGCCTTGAGGGACTTCTTACGGTCTCAGTGGGACAAGGTGTGGTAAGATGTGTGCCTTGCAGATGCAGCAGTCCTCAAGCAAGCAAGATACATATGTGCCTGCTGTAGTTAACAGGTGAACAGCCTCTGGAGGTCAATAGGACTGTACGTCTCAGTGCAGACATGTGGCTTCTGATACTACAAGATGGGAAAATAAGCAATGAGAAGGGGAGAGAGCAGAGGATTCTGAACTTCTTGTGTACACTAGCTCAAGGCACAGCCCTAAGTGCCAAGAATGAAATCCTGGCTCCTCTGAGGGTTTTGTAGTTCTGTTATTGACTTCAGTTGAGTCAAGGTTTCCCAAGTCTTTGTTTCCTTTTTATAGCCTTTTATTATGATCCTGAGTAGCTGAAAAGGTTTGGGCTTCTGCAGATAAATCCTTTTCAGGCATTGACTTTTTCTTGACAGTTTTAAATGTCAATCTGTTCTTAGCTAGTGGATTAGCAAGGCTTATTACAGGCTACGTTAACTTAGTCTGTATATGTAGATCTGCATTTATAAGTAGGATGGAAACATGTGTTAACAGTTTTACATAATGGCAGGTAAAACACTCGTCAGTGTCAGCTGTCGATGAGAGGAGTCTGAAAGTTTGTCTGCAAATTCTTTCCTGGGCAGGCAGAGCTCTCTTGTTTTGCCAAGGTGATTGAGAAAGACCCCTCCATTAAGAAAGGAAGGAAAATTACTTAAGTAAATTTACCTAAGAATTCCCACTGGCTGTGTTGTCATGTTGATAAGTCCCACCTAAGATGAGAGCAATCTAATTTGATTTCCATTAAAATGTAGTATCTGAGATCTTATTCTTGTCTGCATCCAAGGCTGATGTTACTTACAGGAAACTGCTTTAGCATTTTAAAAATCCCCATGACACAACCTAATCCCTAGATTTTTAATTACATGGGATGCTAGAAATGGACCTTGAGAACAAGAAATCTGTGCTAGTTGTGGGGAAAAAATGAGGCAAAGCGATAAATCCTTTAGTGACATGTTTCTTAAAAAATGGATTCTTTTGTCAGGTTTATTTTTACACCAGGAAGAAACTGTGTCTTTTACAGATGATGAGCTTGTACTGTTCTTTGTAGGGCAGTATTTCTGGTATTCATAAGAAAGTAGACTAAACAGAAAATGTGAGTTAGTAGTTTCTGCATGTTAAAGTAGAACAATCCCTTTTAATACTTAATTAGATTAAATGGAATCTTTACAATTTGAAATGCTTATTTGCAATATGCATGGGGTGGCAAGTATCTTAATTCATATTTCTAGTTTTGTATTGTGTAGTTGTTTTATAAGAAAAGTTGGGTGCAAATAAAGATATATTAATTTTGGAAAATAAAAAGACTGTCAGGCAGGTAAACTGGGGCCTCTTGTGTTTGCATGTTATTGGGAAGAGTAAAGTTTCTCATTGTTAAGTGAGTGCAATGAAAAGCTGCGCTGATGGAGGAGCCAGAGAAGAATCCAGATTTCGCTCCTGTGACTTTGAGATAACAGGAGTTACACAGAAATGTTTGTTTAACTTTGAATGCATGGAAGAGAAGAAATCTGAGTAATGCAGCACATGGGTTTTTTGGTTGGTTTGGTTTTGTGTTATTTTCCATAGTCACATTGACAGTGACGTTCTTCCTGCGGACTGGGAATTGAAGGCAAAATATACATACTCAGAGGGTCTGTTTTGTATGGATAGGAAGCTGAAATCTGCACCACTTTGTGTGCGACAGTGCGAAGGCATGAGTCATTTTGGTGTAACACTGAACAGCTTATTCCAATAAGGCACATTATTACATTTTAAAGTTACTCCCTCTGCTCCACTTGAGATTCCAGCATTGTTTTTTTCCGCTGCTCTAGGGATTTGTGTTAGAGTTTTAAGGAAACAATCCACATAGTGACTTTAAAGAAGAAATCCAATAATGGTTGTTTTGTTTGTTTAGACCCTGCACTGCGCCTTGCAGTAGCTGTTAACAGAGTGAAGTTATTGAAGCCAGTATCTTGTTTTCTTTATAGCCTCATGTAGAAGTGTGCTACTCGTGGGTGGGTGAGGGGGTGGTTTGTTTTTAATAAAAAGCTTGGATTATTTCTGTCACTTTGGCTTCACATTAGGGTCGCATCTCTGTCTTAAACACCTGTGGCTTGCCCTTTACAAGATAGAAAGATGTAATGGAGATAAAAACTGGTGTGTTTTAAGTACTGTAGGATTTCTGTGGCTTTTGTATTGGTAGCAAGGGAAAGTGGAGCCGAGTGCCCTCACAGAGGCAGTGGGTGACACTGATTCCCTGGGCTCTGCACAGGACTCCTGTGTCTTGTACACTTTTTGTCAAAGACGGGTAGCAGAGGAGGCCAGCACAGGCTGTGCTCAGGTAGTAAAGCAGGCATACCCAGCCTCTCCTTGAGGGAAGCCCTGTGGCTCTGTTAATGTGGTTGATGTAACTCTGCAGGTCAGAGAGGCAGGGGAAGCAATCTCGGATGCAGCAGTGCTTACCAGGAGTTTGACTATTCAGATGTGCTCTTTCGAATACGGTCATCAGCACAAAGCAGTGAACAGGTTTGGAGTTCAGTGGTGCTGCCTTGTTTCTTCTTAAATGAGGCTTCCAATGTGGGTTACTCTTGGAGTCAGTGGTGTGCTGATGAAAGTATCTGGTTGTGGGTTCAGTCACAATTGCTTTCACCAATATGGACAATGACACCCTCCATTCCTACTGAGATTGAATTGATCTGACCTTATTGTGCTTAGTTTATCTGATTGTATGCAGTTTATGTTGATGTTTCTTTTTATGACAGTTGCTTCCCTTTCCAAAGTAACAGCACTACTGTATTGCTAATGATGCATCCATGTGTCTGCATGGTTCTAGTGGAGCAGCATGTTAAATGCAAGCCTTTAGAAAATGCATTTTTATAGCCTTCTAACCTTTATATTCACCACCTAACAGTATACAAATGAACCTGGGGTTGTGTGATGCAGTGTCATGAGATGCACCACAGAACATATATAGTCTTTGAAGTGAGTAAATGAGATGGAGAAACAGCAGCTGAATTTAAGCTGCCAAATTAGTTTAGTGGGGAGAGACTGTGAAGCATTTTTCATAGATTGAAATGAATTGCTGTAGGTAGTGATGCCCATGACCTTTAGATATTTTTGACAGTAAAGCATAACCTGTTCTCATGAGAAGAAAATTCCCATCACAGAAGGACACTACTTACACATCAAAGGATTGAATAATGTATAAGTCTTTTTATTTGGAAAAGTTGGTATGATTTCATCACGAGGATGCCCTCTGCTTTAATTCAGTCTCCCTGACCTAAGTTCAAACCCATCACACATTGTAGCAACTGCAAATAATTCCTTTGTAAAGATTGTCAGAAGTGAAATGAGGTTAAGTCAAAACCCCACAGCTCTGCAGAATACACGACTAGCGCATATGAAGGGGTGATTGGCAATTGCTGGCCGGAAGTGTCAGATTTAAATTGTCCTTGGAAGAGTTGTCATCCTCAATCAAAGGTTCAGCTCAAATGACAAGGAAATCAGAGAAAAGCCTGTAAGAGCTGATCTCAACTTGAAAATGCTCAACAAGAGGGTAGAAGTTCGAGAAGATGATTTAAGAAATACAGGAAATGTAACTTTCTCCCCACATGAATGTTAACAGCTAATTCTACAGCTACTTCCACACTGTTTTTTCTCTTCTGACTTAGCCTTACTACCTCAAATTTTAAACATATGCAGAGGCTAGACATGTAGGTTGCAAGTAGGATTTTGAATGCACAGGAAAGGACAAACTAGCTTGAATGTATTCATGTAATAGCTGTGCAAACTTTACTCATTAAAAGAAAGGGTAAACTGAGGGGCAGGAAATACTCAAGTGGACTTTATCTCTCTCTTTCTCTTCTTTTTTGAATAATAATGCAGAGCATCCAGAGAAAAATCAGAAAATTCTGTACCATACTTTTCCTGCCTATGTGTAGAATAATTAGAAATGTCTCTTTGTGCAGTATATCCAGCTACCTTTAAGAGCTTCTCTGCAATGTATCTTTCAAAGTTAAATTTAACTTGGCACCTTTCTCAGTGACCATTAAATCAGTTTGTTAAAGAGTCCGGAAAGCTTTGATACTGATATTGTGTTGCTGCAATTACTGCCCATGGTCCTGCAGCCATGCTAAAATAAAAAGGCCTGCATACTTTGCTTTTAAGTTGATCCCTTAGAGGCTCAATCAGTTTGATTTCTGAAACCTGTGCTTGGCAGTAAGGCTGATTAAATTCTGCTGGTATCAAGGCTGCACACACTGGGTTCAAAACCAAGGTGTAATGGCGTGTTCTCATAGTAGAGGTTATTATACCAAATTTTGATGTTTTAGAGTTCAGGTTTAAAAAAAGGAGTCTTCAAAGGGTAGGAAAAGATACTCGTGGAGCTGGGCAGAAAACGAGCTCAAAACCAGTAGAACAAGAGCTATGGGATAAAGACGTTTTGGTCATACTGAGTTACTTTAAGTACGTTCCTTGCAGTAGTAATGGAGGCTGCAGCTAGGAAAATGATCCAAGCAGCAAAGGGACATCAAGATGAGGCAGAGGGAGAGCACAAGACCAAATTAACGCCTACACTCTGCAAATTTCTGTTTCTTTTTTCAGCATAAGGAAATGCAGTAAATTGCCCCAGAACCAATTCTTAGTAATTAAAACTTAAGTATTTTTGACTGCCCTATAAGTTACTAATGCCACAATGGTTAGCGCCTAATGTTGCATCCAGTTTTTAAGCTGAATGATAGAAAAGGCTGCAGATCTGACTCATCAATTCCTCATAAATTTATAGGACTCATGGATCTTTCTGGCTTTGAGATCATCTGCATTAGTTTTTATATGACATTTTCAGGCTTGTCTAAGATGCAGCTGAAGAATTTATATTGGAGAAGAACTGAATCCTCCATTTCCAGTGCCACAGAATTTCATGCTCCAACCTCCCGTTACATCAGACTACCTGGAAGTGTCCTAGATTACTGTTATTATTTTGGTTAGAAAAGCAACACTCCTTTTTACTCCCAATTGCCCTTATAAATTATACTAGGAAATGACTGTCAAATAATAGGAAGCAATGTTTCGTTGGAAATGAAAGGGACGGAACTGTTAAAAATAATCCACTTCTCAGTAATTGTAGTACACTTCTCCAAGCCTTGCAGTAAGGGCACTGAGCCAGACAAGAATGAGAGCTGGGTAAACAGGAGAGAACGATTTTACCACTTTGTTAGTTAAGGTAATGTGTGTGGAAAATGGTAAGCCCATAGTAATTTATCCGCAAGGTCTCTCTCTAACAGAGCCCTTCCTTAAGAGAGATTTTAATGATTTTCCATAATTCCTGAATCCTGGGAAAAAGTCCAGTGAGTAATCACGGACTTTGGTAAACCTCATCTTTTTGAAGGATTGTTCAGTAGCACAGCAGTCTTACTTATACTAGACATACTGAACTAATGCCCAAAGATTTTCTTGAGCGAATCAAGAGCAGCTCTGAGAATGAAGAGCACAGAGCTATCTTTCCTGAGTATTGGCTGGTGTAAATCCTTGCACTTGTGACTGTATATATGGTTTCTGTTTTTTATTGACTTTCTAACAGGAAACTTCTTGGCAGAAACATTTTTATCACTGAAGTGATTTTAAACATATATTGAATGGCTGTCTATAAAAAAAATGAATGGCCTTCTTAAAGGTAATCACATACCTGAGGATATCTGGTTGTAAGGCTTTTATTGTTGTCAGTAGGAAAGACAAAATGCTTTTCTACCATCAAAAAAATTAATCATTTGGTATTCAGCATGTGTGGGAATAGAATTAATTCATATCCTCATTCATTTCTGCACTCAGATAATTGAAGAAAACATGAATAGGGTAGGCTGTTAGAAAAGAAGGGGGAATTGGAAGCTATTGCTATAGATTAACTGTCCTGCATGATCAAAACTGTGAATGTAGTGAAGGTGATGTAGATCCTAACTAAACAGCAGGCTCATGTGAAACAAACCATAACCACATGACTGCACACGACTGATGAGAGAGGCACCCTTGATTTTCCCTGAATTAATCTGAAAAATGGAATAAAAAAGTATGAAGAATTATTCTAAGCATGAGAAAAAGCATCAGTGGAATGATTTCATTATGGGAAAACAGACTTGCATATCATGCTATTGCTTTACAGAAATGAAAAAGCATCTCTTTTGCAGCTATGTATTTGCTTTCTAAACAAACTGGGTCCCATTCAGTCTCAGTTGTCTTGTAATTCTCTGTTGCTGATGCAGGTTGACCTTTTGCTCCTAAATTTAAAATCAAAATGCAACTCATCTCTGTGGACACAGATATAGCCCAGAACAAATGATAAGGTACTTGGAAATAATAGTGTAGTTTACATGCAGTTGTACATAAGAGATATAAGGTCAAAGCAGGATCTAAATTCAGTTCTTGGTTTGGGGAAAGGCTTCACTTCTTCATACATCTGACAAATACAGCATTGGAAGTTGATATTTCAGGTTGCTTCCGATTTGGTGTTTTGATTGTTTTGGTTGTTTGGGGTTTTTTTTCATGCCTCAAAGTAAACAGATTTTGAAACAATATAAATAACTAAAGAGACAACAAGCAAGTTTTAAGTGGAACGTATTATGTCTGGGTTTCTAAGGGCAGACAGGAAGAAACCGTGTTCACAAAGTGCTGCAGGAAGCTCTTTCAGTAGGTGTCTAGAGTACATCTAGCATCCCTAATCTCTTTTGATTCCAAGTAGTGACTCACACTGATGTCAAGGCCAAACAGATACAAAAATGTTTTCAAGCCTGTGGGGGTATGAGAGGGTTTTAGTGGCTCTTACTCATGCTTTTGACAACTCTGACAATTGCTTATACCTCTTTCATAACCTCGTTTGTTGGTTCCGGCACAGCACTGCATGAACACTCTTGTTGATTAAGGACCACAACCATAGTCACTCAGCTTTAGGGGCTTGGCTGATTTAATGTTTATGCAGTCTTGAAATGTGAAGTATTGTTTTCCACTCTAAACCTGGAACTCCGATTGTTTGAATTCCATGCAACTCTGGATGTATAACTGAAAAGATTGCTGCCCCTGAGCTGATTAATGTCTTCCCATCTGTTTTCTTTTTCCTGTAAGAAAACAATGAATATTTTCTGCATCAAACATTTTAGTTCCATTGTTATTAAAGCAGGAGTGAATAAATACTCTTTGCTAACATAAATCTGATTCTTGGGTTTCTGCATCGCCTTATAAATGTTAAACTTCGTGTTCCTTACATCCTTTCTACCACTGGGACTGGATAATATGAACAGATGAGCATTGGGGATGGCCATAATTATTCCTCTCTAGCTTTGCTGCCATGGTGCGTTGGAGGAATGTGTAAGTTTGTGACAGCAATGACACAGCGGGTAGTGAGCCAAGGAATATCACAGACCTGCAACAAACCACTACTGAATGGGTGTGGGAGGAACCTTTCATTCTGTGAAAGGCGTCTGAACTTTCTTACTTTGTGGGATGATTTTTTTCTGTCATCCCTATCTCCCTTAATTCCAGTCACAAATGTAAAACCGTTGTGGTGTGTGTACAACTTTTCAGGGAGGTTTTTCTGGTTAAACACAATTTCTGTGGTTTGACTAGATATATTTAGTGACTTCAAGGTGTACGAGTTGACCGCTGGACTCTGTGCGACTTATTTGATACCATTTTCCTCAGTATTTAATGCTTATTACAGAGTTGACATATTGACCAGCCCAGCAAGAGAGCTGTGGTTCAGCAGTGTCCTCTACTACATGCTTTTCATGTGGGTTACTCAGGCTACCTCTCATGCTTTTCATGTGGGTTATTCAGACTAACTCTGCAAACTGAATGTGAAGGATGTGCATTGAGTGCTTTGGATTAGCGTAAAACTGGTTAGGACAAGCTAAGGAGGCTGGTAAGTGAAGATCCAAGCCTTTGGTGATGCTTGTGCTTCCCTCTGCTGTGCTGCTGGAACTGGGCTATAGGAAATACTTTCTATCTCAAATACATAAAATGGGTTCTGGAGATCAAATGCAAAGAGAAATTACAATGTTGGGATGATTTATCTTCAACTGATAATTGATCTATAGGTTCTGAGGTCCATGAGGAGAAAGCTTAGGAATTTCTCATAGTAGGCAGAATCAGGCCTGTGCAAAGGATTATTAACTGTGGTTTTCTCTGGAAACTGTGCCACTTGGTGGAAGTAATCTACCTTTTCATAGAATCATAGAATAGCTAGGGTTGGAAAGGACTGTAAGATCATCTAGTTCCAACCCCCTTCCCGTGGGCAGGGGCACCTTACACTAAACCATGCCACCCAAGGCTCCGTCCAACCTGGCCTTGATCACTGCCAGGGATGGAGCATTCACAGTTTCCCTGGGCAACCCATTCCAGTGCCTCACCACTCTAACAGTAAAGAATTTCTTCCTTATATCCAATCTAAACTTCCCCTGTTTAAGTTTGAACCTGTTGCCCCTTGTCCTATCACTATAGTCCCTAATGAAGAGTCCATTCCCAGCATCCCTATGGCCACCCTTCAGATACTGAAAGGCTGCTATGAGGTCTCCAT
>JANHGB010050558.1:28629-44851 GCA_026283785.1 Coracopsis vasa | reverse complement strand
GATCCGCGACACCCGCCTGTCCCGGTCGTGGGGGCCGGCGCTGGGCCCAGGGTGGCCTTGGGAGGGAGGGCTCCCTGTGACCGGTCTGGGCCCGGCAGTGGGGTGAGGTGATTTCAGTTGGATTTCCTGGTCCTCACGTCTCCTGTGGGTTATGGGACTGTGAGAGCGAAGAACCGTGGAGTTTCCCGCTCAGGTTTTACTGGAAGGGGGGAAAAAAGCGACGTTTTCCCTTCTTTATTTCCCAGATAATTCCTTATATTTGAGTGAGCAGGTAATTACCAAGCTATGTAAAAGCAAGCTGAAGAAAATAAGTCCTTCGGTGTCTTTTGTAACAGCAGTTACTGCCATCCTCTTCTAGCACTTAGGCAGCGGTTCAACTGCCTTAGTCAGTCCTAAACTGCCTATGAACCTTGTGAAGGGAATGAGGAAGGCGCTGAGCCCGGCTGGTGCACGTGTGCTTTGCCTGCTACACATCGGGCAGCGAAGCTGAAGTTGCTGTTTTACCCTCTACTTGGGGAATTTTGTACTTTATTGATTCCCATTTGTCATTTGGTGACGTGTGGGAGAGGAGCTGCTTTTAGTGAGATTGAAAGGAAGGGCTGGTGGGGGCACTTGGGGAGTGACATTGAGCTTACAGTAAAACCAGGCAACAGTTCAGCTCTCCCTTTTTAGAGGCAGGTTATGTACTGACAGTCCCTGAAGCAGCTTTTCCCCACAGATCCCTGCTGGTTTGCCCAGCAGCAGCTATGTCAGCAGCTGCCTTTTGCTTTTAACTGTCTCAGTAAAATGAGGGGTTTATTTTCAGTTCCTATTCCATGGCAGCAGCTGCAGTTGCCACACAGGTGTCACTTCTACTGTAAAATTAAGAGTAAAGGAGGCACTCCTCAAAATCCTGGCTCAGGCCCTGACAGTGTTTGTTAGGGTCTTAATGAAGATACAGAACTCTGGTCCTACTTGTTTCTGTCTTTGGTGCTGAAGTGGTGATTAAAGGATGACTCTGTGTGTCGAGCTACAGCTCAGCTGCAGACAAGTTTCAACCCAGGATATGGGTAAGGATGGGGCTGCACAGTTCCCCTCTCCCAGCAGTTGATAGGAAGCCAGCTGCATTGGAAGGTTTAATAGGAGAAAGAAGATCATAGACTATGGTCTGCTTAGCTCATTAGTAAATTCACGTGCACATGCTCCACTTTAAGATTTGATGACTAGTTACACAATACTGTCTCTTGCTAAACAGGATATCAACACGTTGTCAGTTGGTTTTCAAGATTTTATAAGCATTACAGCAAAAATTATCAAGGCAGAGGGTGAATTTAGAGATGGAAGGATTTGTGTATGCCAAAGGAAAGCTCGTCAACTGGAGAGACGGTAGAGAGGAGCAAACACATTGTGCTGCTTCATTTACTTTATAAGGTGATGACAGAGGAAAAGCTTCATGGGCTCATTAGGGAAAAGAATCAGCCCTTCTGGCTGTCTTCAGTGGTAAGAGGTTGAGGTTGTGAAGGGCTTTAAAAGTAAAGATAATTGAGATGAAGAGAGTCAGAGGAAGGGTTACCGTGTAAGGGTGGCAAGCTAAAAATACGTTCTTCACAGCTGCAGTTTGAGTAGGGCAGAGTTGAGCGGGTTTGTAGGGTAACAGCGATTGCAAAACTGAACTGCAAGTCTGAACAAGGGCTTTAGGTCCAAGGGAACACTGCCTGGGAAATAGTAGAAATACCTGGCTGAGGAATTATTTGTGTGTTGAGCCCGAGAGTGGAGAGAGGCTTAAAATTTTAGCTATGCTTTACTTTGATGGGAGTGCACAAGTGTCTAATTTAGAGGGTTCTGAACAGTGACCTTGAAAACCTGCTCCTTCAAGCACCACCCTCAGTTCCTGTGAAGTTTCACACATGCATGTTTCTCTTTTGGCTTTTCTCTGGCAGGTACTTTGTGAAGGTGGCTTGGGCATGGACGTTCTGGCTTCTGCTGCCCTTCATCACAGTCACCACCTACCAGTTTTCCAAGAGCAAGCTCCTGTACGGTCGCATGAAGAGCATTTTGACGGTGCTGCGACGTCTCAGTGCACTGCTGGTGGGCACTGCTGTTTGGTATGTCTGTACCAGAGTCTTCATGCACATTGAGAATCTCACCGGCGCGTGCTCTACCTCGGGTAAAGTTGGCGAGCCTCGCCGGCTGTTCGACAACAAGCAGGAATGCCACCAGCACAATGGGATCTGGACTGGTTTTGATATCTCAGGACACTGTTTTCTCCTCTCATACTGTGCTCTGATGATCGTGGAGGAGGTGGCTGTGCTGGAAGGCTTGTCCATAGACCAGAACTCTAAGCTGCGTGTTGTGATCAACGCCCTGTTTGTTTCCTTGTGTTTTCTCACCATGATCTGGGTGTTCATGTTTCTCTCTACTGCCCTGTATTTCCACGACTTCAGTCAAAAGCTTATCGGTGCACTGATAGGTCTGTCAGCTTGGTATGGGACATACAGATCTTGGTACTTGAAACCCTTTTCTCCTGGACTACCTCTTCCAAATATACCTTTGAGTTCAAAGAAATATGGTTATAGCAGATAAAATAAGTTTTAAAATGTTGGGATTTTGCTTTCAGTGCTGGAGTGGTTGAATATAGGAAGGATTACTGTATTTCCACTGTAAGGAACAAGGTGATGGGTTGGAGGAAACCAGATCTGTGCTAGCTGATGGCTGGCAGGTGGTAATGAGCTTCTTCCTTGGGAGAAAAATAACTGGTATTGGAAGAGGTCTGCTCTTTTTTAGGTGTTGCTGACTGGTATTCGCATCAAAGAAATCAGAAGTTGGATCTGTTTCTCTTACACATAAATGGAGGAGCAGATCCAAGGCTGGCAGAGGTCTAAGTGTTGCTAAAATATCAGTACTCGTCAAAGCAGTATATGGCTGCCTTGTGAAACTAGAGCATCTCATGTAATCAAATGTTAAATACACTTTGCCACAAATGCCTCTTAGCTGTCTGCACCTTCTGCAACAAAGCGAGTAAATCTGAGTTGTAATGTCTTCAGCAGACTGTGACTTTAAATTTATGACTGCCTTTGAAAAGGAAACTCTCATAAAACAAGCCTTAATTTCTACTTAGGTGTAGTATCTGTAATAATATTTTGTCACTTTATTCATGACACAAAAAAAGCCCCAAACTCCTTCCCACTTTGCTAAAATGCCTGATATAAGAATTGGGGTTTTAATGTTTTAATCTTATGAGTTGCACTCTTTGCAACAGCGAGTACTTTGTGGTATGTTTCTTCTAGAAGAACAGTGAAATGCTGGTGTTGCAAGTTAGCTTAACCTGCTAAGCTTGGTCTGCTTGGAAATGAATGAAACACATTGTTTATCCTACGGGCTGCAAAGCAGTGTGCTTGAAGCAATATTTATTCTTGCTTATTCACTGTACCAACAAGCTGCTTAATTTGATTGCGTATAAAGCTGTGGCCACTTTTGATGTGGCTGGAAACCCACTACTGAATAAAACACTACTATTATATAATGGATAGATAGGAGATGGGATGGGTTTACTCATATCAATCAGACATTTAGCGTAATTTTTATCTTGAAAAGCTTTTTATTGTCTCATAAAGGCTTATTCATGACTGTGCAAAAGTTGTTTTGACAGTTGTAGTGATGAGCCAAATGGCCTAAAAGGGCTCTGGGCAAGGTAGTGCCTGCTGATCTGAGAGTGGGCTTGACCTGTCTGGAGCCATTTGACTCCAAGGTGATTATTTTTGCTGAATATAGGGTATGATGCACTGTAGTCTAATCTTGGTATGTTCCTTTTTGCCATCTCAACAGCTCTCTTCCAGCAAGAGAGCAACAGCATTTGCAATAAATACAGCAGTGTTAAATCCACACTTGTGGTCTGCCTCTGAGGAGAGCCAAATTCACCTGAATTGCCACTGAATTCAGTGGCCAGCAGGAGCTGTTGTACGTCCTTAGAAAGTACAAATCACCTCTCACAAAGAAGCTGTTTCAGGAGGTCATGTACTTTCTGTCAAGCTCTTACTTTTGTTTTTGCATTAAATTGCCTTTTAAGCTGACTCTTCGGAAAATTTGCACTGATTAACTCATATTGGGTTAAATTAAATTTGTTTAAACAATGCAAATTCATTTGCAGATATTCTCTTGATGTAATGTAAGCCTGCTCCCAATAGAGTTAAGCTAGACCGCAAGCCACTTTCACCATGAAAAAGGATTATATTCCCAGAAGATTTTCTGATTTAAGTTTCTATTGTAGGTTATCTTTATGTAACTTTGCTATATAGAGAAGCCCTTGGAACAGGAAATGCTATTTATTTAAACCAATTGATGTGCTGAAATTATGTTCAGTTTCACAGATGTTTGTGCAATCGCTATATGGATACTTCTGTCCACTTCTAACAGTGTCATACAAACTTTTTATGATGGAAATAATGTAGGAGATGGTTATTCTCAAATTTTTTATTTAAATAATGAAATAAAAATCAGTGTTTGTGTCTTTGAGAATCTGTTTCTGATGTGTGTAAAAGATGCTGCTGCTGCTCTTCACTTCCCTGAATGATCCAGCCTGCCGCTATTTTTGTGCTTATGGGGATGCTAGATCACACTGACACTGATAATTCTGCAGTATTTGAATGGGTGAATGTAACACAGGTTCTCAGAACTACAGGGCAGAAAAAGAAACAAAAGCAAACCCTGCCTGACAAAGCCGGGTGTCCTAATGTGTGCCTGTTACACCAGGCAGTTCGTTTTGTATCCATGGACAGTTGCTTATTGTAGCAGAGTGAAAGCCTATTCCATTGAAATGTATGGGGAAATTCCCATGGGCTGTAATACTGGTTATGAGTTTGGAAATCTTGGTGTACGTGGCTTTCTCAGTACCCAGAGACCATGAACCAGCTGCTGGCTCAGAAGTTTCCCTTGTGCTCCAGACCTTCTCTTTGTGCTTTTTGACTGTTTTAGAGTAAGTCTCTGCTTCCTTGCACTTCAGCTAGAAACTAATGGTTGCAAATTTTCTGTTCCTGTATTTGCCATCACCTTTTCCTTACTTCCTTCCCTCTCCCAAATACACTTTTATTATTAAAATAAGAACGTGGGCTTTCTATGACATTTGCAGCCAAAGAGAAGCAGTGCTGGGAGTATCCAGATTTGATGTCCTGTGCCAAAGGCACAAATCAGCTGTCAACAGGTATTATTTGTTTGAAGTTCTTTAAAGAAGTCTAACATTTTAAAGGTCAATTTTCATATTTTGTAGTGAACTCCAAAAGACAGCAACTAATCAAAAGAAACACTTTTTCCTTTTGTTGTCTGCTTTTCTGCATTAAAGTATTCCTCTTGTTCCTTCAGAGCTGTTTTTCCATGTCTGTGGAATTATCTAGGGGATTTTTGTCTCCAAAATGTATCAGCATATTACTTAATGTATGTTTTCTAGTTTTTCATTGCCTGTGTTTGTCTAGCCTATTTTGTGGGCTCTCTTTCAGTCCTTCCCCAGAAGCAGCGTTTGGCCTGACTGATGTGGCAGAGGGTGCCTTTTGAGGCCAGCAAGGAAGGAGTCTCAGCTAGAACACAGTGGGAAGATGAACTGGATTAGGATTCATTTCACTCTTCGCTTACCTGGTTCTCTTTCAAATGTTTGCATCACTGGTGGCAAGATCAGGCAAACAGGAAAGTTCAGATCTTTCGTAAGAGCCCTCTGAATAGTTCAGACTTTAAACACACTTGAACCTGGGGTTTGATTCTTCCTCAGCATCTTTGTTGAAAGCAGACTTGTTCCATGAATGCTTCACTGGTGCTAAATGGTATTCTTGGTTTGCCAGTTTATTTGCCTGTACTGAAGATTGGGTTGTGGAGTGGCTGCAAAGGAAAGAATCCTGTTTTCTGTGTTGATGCATGGCAATTCATGTGCGAAACCCGCTAATGCCCTATGGCGCACGTTAACAGTAAAAACCTGTGGGGGCTGCTGTGATATATTAAATGTTTTGGAAATTCAGCATTTAGTTGTGAACATAAGCCTACAGTCCCTTTTTTTGTGAAATATCTGTGTTTTTTCTCACTGTAGCTTAAAGTAGATCCCCGCAGCTTCTCTGCAATCAGCCTTTTCCAGCTCCTTGCCTTTGATCAGCCTCTATTTATCTCTGTTCACTCAAAAACCTGTTTCCTGGGATTATTTCTTTTCAGAGCTTCATCACGCCTCCTGGAGCACGGAATAGCAATAAATGCTCTTTACCTCCGCTGGATGTGTTGCTTTATATGTATGTTTTTTCTTTCCTTCTTGTAAGCATTTTGCCAAAGCTCAAGATGAAAGTAGTTAAATCTAGCAAAAAAGGCTGTTGTGACTCTGAACTTGTAATTAGCTTGTTCAAAGGAATTGGTCTTTCACTGTAATGGTGTTTACCTGAAAGACAGCAGTGCAGTCCCTGAAATTTCAGGCAATTATGTAGCAATACTTAGTCTGAAAGGTTAATTCTTTTTAAGCTACCCTCTGTCCAGCACAAGACCCAGGCAATGCCATCTGCCTCGAAACAAGCTGAATAACTTCTCTGTAATGCTTTGGAACTATAATATGGCACAGAAAACAAGCAGTAAGTGAAGAGCTTTCCCAGCCTTTCAGGAAAGTTGAATATCAAGGAAAAGCAGTACTTGGAAAAATGCCCTTTCTCAATTGTGCTTTTCCCTACAAGTTATCCAACAGAAGATGATCTGCAGTTGTCCTTCGTCTCTCCCCACTGGTGTAAGGCTGAAGAAAGGAAAGAGTGGAACAAAAGTGAATACAAATTATTATCTTTTATCTTGCATCTCTGAAGCTTTTTCCCACATCCAGTCTGGGTTCATTTTGCAGTTTTAGGTTGTGTATATTCCCTCAGTCACACAATTTCATGCATTTAATCTATGGGAAGCACACCTGATGTCTGAGCAATAAATAGGCTCAATATCCTCAATGTAAATGTCAGCTCTCTTCTGAAATCTCTTCCCTGAATCCTGCTCTGCCTCTTTTCTTCCCTATCTCATGGGACTGGGGAGCAAAGCGGTGCCCAGAGCTTGGTTACACACAGTGTGACTGTATCAGTGACAGGCTTAACATCGTGACTCACCACTGGAGAAAATTCAGCTAAATAGGTTGTGGCTCAAAATAGTTGTGATGGAGAAAGCCATGCAACATGAATTGAAAACAAAGATGATACTAAGCCCGAAAAGCCTGTTAGCCTTATATCCAAATGCATTAATTGTTACCCCCAAATCTGGCAGGCTTGTGCCGATTGGGAATGGCACTCAGGTTCTGCCCTCTGGGTTTTGCTGGTGATGGAAGTGAGCATGAGTTTAATACGTGCTTGGTGTAGTGGTGTTCTAGACTACAGCTCTTCCCAACAGCACTGTGCACTCTTGGTGCAGCTTTGCCATAGCCTGACCTGGCTTTGGGTTTTCAGAAGGTTGACAGTGATAGAGGTTTGAGGTCTTGAGGAATATTTTGCTGTTGATCATCATGATTTAATATCAAAAAAGATGATGCCATGGTGTTTTCTGGTTTAGTTTGATTGGGGAGTGTTGGTCGGGTTTTATGCTTGTGGCCAAGGATCCTTCCTATTGCTGCCCTGTAGTGGTTGGTTCTGAGGGTATGGAATGGAAAGAGGTTGCTTTTGGTAAGCAAAAATAGAAGACTGTTCCAGGAGGCTTGCAGTGGAGTGGCATGACCTTGTGATGTAAATAGTGTGTGCAAAGCCGTGCTTCGCTATGCAGAATACTTAGTTCTGTGTCAAGAAGTGCCTGCAGCATTGTAAAACACCCTCAAACCGGGTTACACGATGTTCTGATCGTAAAGTAGCTTTATTTGGATAACTCTTCTGGAGCTAAAAAGGATTTAGGTCGCGGGAGAGATGGGGTGCTGGTAGGAAAGAGCTGAGACAGGAGGCAATGGGAGTAGGGGGATGGATGGTGTTCTTTTTAAAGAAATGCTTCCCAAGCTGTCATTGATCTGTGCTATTAATTAAGAGCTTTTTAACAAGGCTGCATCTCCTTCATCTCTTAGCAGGTCTCTCTCAGAGGGTGGGAATGGGCGGTGCTGTGTTCACCGATGCAGAGCATCACAGCCGGTGGGCTCCTGACAACAGAAATGTCTCTGTAAATGTCCCCAGCTGTGTGCGGCAGGAGAGCAGAGGAGAGAGGAAAGGGGAGCTCAGGGGAGCCCAGGAGAGAGGAAGGGGTTAGGACAGCAGAGGGGCAAAGGTAAAAAGAGCTGAAAGCAGGTCGTTGTGCAGAGGAGAATGACAAGAAGGAAGGAGAATCTGCGAGCTCCCGAGGGGTGGGTGGAGGTTGACACTTTGCTCATTGATGCTCTTCAGCATCAGAATGGCAAGGAAATAGAGACGATGTGCTTTAGCAGCAGCAGTTGCATCTGCAGGTACAGCCTTGGCCTGCAGCGCAGGTTACTGCAGTGTGCAGCCTCTGCAGCTGCTGTGATAGACGTGTGTTCTGACAGCACGGTTGCTCATCTACATTATTTATGGCATATGTGGTGTCCTTCCTTTCACTGTGAGGCGTTTAAAGCAGACTGTTTTCTGTTTAATCCTTCAGAGGAAAGCGTGTAAAATGGAGAGAGAAAGACAATTATAGTAAATGTGTCATTTGGGAACATTTGGAAATCAGCGTGAGGGGAGAAGATAGGGAATGGGTTTGTCACGAGTGTGCTTTATCTGAGAACACTGCTTAGAATTGTAGATACAGTATTAGAAACGGCGTGGTCTGAAACCTCTGCAGTGTGACCACTGAGGCCACGTTTAGGAAATCCTTCAGGGGGTTGTGTTCTCTGGTTATTTATTTATTAATCCCATATTATCATATTTTACATTATCCCTGGCCATCTCAAAGTACTCTTATCACATTATCCCGTATTATTTTAATCCCATATATCTCTCAGAAACCTGAGAGATTTAGTTGCTGTCATTTCCTGCATTGTGGATCCGGTCTGCATGGGTTTGGCTTTGATCTAAATAATGGCAGTGAATGCCACCAAACACAACCTGATGCTAAATATTTTCACAAGCCTTAACGTTTTGTTTGCTGTTCTCACACGGGGAAGTCCTTCATCTATTTTCACAGCAGAAAGCTTCCCTTTGCTTGAAGGAGCAGCTCTTACACCATGCCTCTTCCTCCTGGCCAGGTTACTGAACTGCAGCTGTGTGGTGAGGATGATATTTGTGCATTGGCAGCCCTTGATCTCAACTTCTTTGCAGTTTGTGACAGACTCCGTGGTGCGTTCCCTGTCCTCTGGCAAGCTTAGGCTTGAAATCCTTTATTCTGCATGGAGAGGTCTTCTCCATCACTCAACAAGCAAAGGAGAAAGCCACCAGGCAGCTGCAAGGCTGAAATGTACATGTTCAGTGTTCATAATTGAGTCTTTGGAGCAAAACCCATAGGAGTAAAAAGGGTTGGAAGCTGTAGTTCTACAAATCTGACCATTGGCAGCTTATTAAACACCAGGCTTGGGAGAGAGGAGAGAGTGCCTGCTCCTTGTGAGACTGCTCAGTGTCATGAAGCTCCATCTCGGAGGTGCTCAGAAGGGCTTGGACTTGACAAGTAGCCTCTGATTTATTCCTTCTGATAATTGCAAGTTCCACATTTCAGCACAGATACAGAGTTTAAGGCCCTGAGGTGCCTAAAAGCACATTTGCCTCTGAAACACAGAGATTTGAAAGCATAAAAATCTGCTTGGGTAAATAAGGACATCTAGGGTAAAGCTTAAGAAGGACCCTAACCAGGGTCAGACCAGGTTCCCAGCAGTATTTGGGGCAAGACACAGCACGAGCCATTCCCTCTGTTGTCCAGTGTTGCTACAGGATTGCTCAGCAGTGAATTGTAAGGTGTCCCAGAGCAGCCATTTGCTCCTAATACTATGTGCAAGGTGCCTCACCTTCCAGCCTTGCCCCTGGGGTGCTGCTGTTACCCCACACCTTGCTGAGAGTAAAATGTAAAGTCCTGGGGTGAGAAAACAGATTTTTTTGCCATCATTTTCACATCTCTGTGTACAGAAAGCACCTTGGGCAGTGAACACTGGGCCAGTGTCCATGTAATGCAGAGGTCTCCCATTTTAAGTGGAACTAGAGCAGAAAAAGTCTGATTAGGCTCAGATAAGCTAGAGCAAAAGCAACTTTTATGATGAGAGCCTGTAATCACCACAGGGCTGCTTATAGCAACTCACTAATCTGGATTGATCCGGGTGGTGACATTCATCTCCTCTTTGTTTCAGCATGGTCTTGAGCATCAGCCCAGCCTCTGCCTGCCACAGTAATTGTCTTTTATCACTCTCGCAGATTGCTTTTCCCTGGAGCAAAGTCCTGGTATTTTTTCATTACCACAGTAGGGAAACAAGGCTCAGAGACAGGGAATGGCGCTGCCTCCACTGATTTCTGCTGATGTTTTTCATTTGTTCCAAACCAAAGGCTTGTTAGTGACTATTCCTAGCTGAGAACCTGGACAAAGCCCATCACTACGGCATCTATGGCTTCCCAGCAATCCAGGAAGCAACCAGACTGACAGCTCTCTCATGTTGGTCCGAGCTGACCTGTGTCTTGTTCCAGCTGCTGCTCTGTTTGGCTTCCTTATTACAGTTGCATTTTAAGTGTGCTCCCAACCAAACTAACACCTATTTTCTCCAGTCCTTACAGGTCTGATTTGCTCCATGATTTTACGTTTATTCTTTGGTTTAAAAAAGCAAAGGAGAAGCAAAGTAACCAGCAGCAGTCTTGGTAAGCAGCTTCCTTCTGCCTCATTCTTGGGCTGAAATCCTGGGAATGGAGTGAATATTTGCTCTTGTTCTTTCTGGGTTTCCTGGCCTTGTATCCCCATTAATATTCTTTTCTACACCAGGCATGTGCATTTTATCAGCTTTTGGAAATCACCAGGGAATGTGTGTATAGGATAAGGGACAAATGTAAAAGAGTGAAATCCTGGTAAGGGTTTCATGTCAGTGTATCTCTATAATTCCAATTTAATATATAAATCAGTATTGGCCAATGGACCAGATGAACTGTGGGTCACCGTGTGTGTTGTTACATCTTTCAGCTTCACAAATAGGATGACCTCAGGGGACCCTCTTCAAGAAGGACCAAAATCACTTATTTCTTCCAATGTCACTGATACCACAAAGCAGATCTGTAGCTGTATTTGGGACAATGTGTGTCTGATGTTTCACTCAGCAGCCTCAGCTGCAGCTCCCTGGTCTGTGTGTGCAGGGGATGGATTTGAGTTCTCACGCACCAATTTCAAGCGTAGCTCTAATCACTGCAGGGGTAACATGGATACCACAGCACCTTTGCAGCTCCACAGACTGTGGCATCCCAGAAGCACGTCAGACCAGCCTACACAGCTGTGACAAGCACAGCATAAACTTGTGCATTCTGCACTGTCTAATCGCGATGTGCTCATCCCCTCTAATTCCCGCTCAATAGTCCCAGTTCTATGGCTGCCAGGTTGTACCAAGAACCAAAGCTCCTGGGAAATCCTGCTGCTTTCAAATACACAGAGATAATTCTCAAGTTGGAGGCAAATGCAATTCATATTACTTCAGCTGCACTTGGCATATGCTTCCAAGCCTAGAGATGCAGCTAGGGATCACCGGGGCACTTGGCAAACCAGCCAGAGGAGATCCTAGCAGGCTGAGTGCTTACAGGAATGAATGCCTTGGAAGAGGAATACATACTGTTTCCATGCAAGTTTTATACCAATGCACAAACCACATGAACATCCCTCTGCCCTTGGGCATACTTTGAGATAGGACTAGAAGGATGTTGAACGCATTTAGGAATATGAAGCCGTTACTCCTCCCATATGGTTTATTGAGGATCTCAGGTTTCAAAGCATGAGTAGCAGTGAGGCCCCTTATTCTTTCCAGCATGCAAAAGGCACAAGAAAGTCATCGATGTGATTCTGTGCAAAGTGTCCCTAAGAAAACACAGAGCGAGGGAATGACAGGGAAAAGCCCCCTATGGAAGAGAAAGCCAAAGCGCCTTCAGGAAAGCGCTGAGGAGTTCTGAAAGTGGTGGTACTTCTTCAGAGTCCAGATAGGCTCGGTCGGTGAAAGATGCTTTGCAAATCCGTGAAGGAAAACTCAAGAGACGGAGCCAGAAGGCTTAAAACAACAATCTCCTTCGTGTGCCAACATTCAGGATGGAAGTCAAAATGAGTTATCCCAGGAAAAAAGTGCGGCTGTTAAAGACAGACATTAAATTCCTTAAAAAAAAAGTGCACAAAACGCAGCTGTACAAAGTGTACATTCTGAGAGCAGCTCAATAAAAAATATTCCTTTTGATGAGAAGAATTAAGAGAATGGATACTTGAAGAACACAAATCCACCTGGACTGGGACCAGCTACTGCAGCTGCTCCCAGGGGTGCCTCTGAGCGCAACACAACATCTTCTACAAGAGTCCCCACTACCTGTGTATATGAAATGTGGCCAGTGAACAATTTGGGAACACAAACGTACAGGGCCAAGTTTCCAAGTCCCATTGATTAAGTTGGCTGTCAGGAAACTTCCCGGGATTCCAGTCTCTCCCATTGGAGCCGGCCGGCGCTGGAGGTGGCGTCGCTTCCCGGTGGACACGGCTGAGCCCGTGAACCCCTGAGCCTCTGCTGGAGTTGAATACTTAAACCTAAAAAAGGCATTTACAAGTTGACGCATTGTTTTGTTGTTGTTGTTGTCTTATTTCCTTGCAGTATACGTTTCTACTTCTAGACTATGGAATGTTACATTAAACAACATAATTATTCATTACCTTGCTTCGAATTTCATTACAGTTACTGAGGCTTCATCATAATTTGACACAGCACAGAGACACCAAACTAAACACCAAGCAGCCAGCACTAGATGTATTTTTTCTTTAAGTACCAATAAGCAAAATATCCCATTCCCCCTAAAGATCCCATCAGGAAGGAGGCTCCGAAGAAGGAGGGAGGTTTCCGCTTGACCAGCCTGAAGGCATTGGGTACCACTGCAGAGAGCAGCGTGGTGTGTATATCTCCCAAAACTTTCCTGAAGGCGAAGCGTTTCTGTATCCTGTCGAAGAAGGACTGGAGGTTGGGTCTGCTGCCATCCTCCCAGTATTTCTTAGAGAGTCCCAGGAACTTGAGGCGATGCAGGGTGGCTCCTAACAAGACATCGGCCAAAGTAAAGACGCATCCACAGAGCCAAAGTTCACACTTCTGCCCTGGAGAGAGAAGCAAAGGGTAAGGTAGGTAGGGTAAGATGAAACCCTAAGGGCTTGCTCAGAAGATCCACAAAGACAGAAGCATTTGCATTAGACCTGGTATGTTTTGTCTGAGTTCTTCGATGTCCCAAGAGACAAGACCTCCATCTATGTGATGGAGGATATGTGGGTCCAAACAATGGGAATATGACATGACAATTTGTAGCCCATGTGAAGATGTATGGCACTGCTGCCTCTCTGCCAAGTCAAGAGTGGCAGGAGATGGAAAAGAGCCCTTGGCTCCCCCTTGAAGGAAGATGCGATGCAGTGCCCCTTTCTGCTGTGTTAGTGCCCAGGAAGAGCAGCAGTGTTTGTCCTTGGCTGCACTGGGAGCTCTTTCAGGAGTGTCATGTTAACTTGCCCTATTTTAGGGGTATGAGAAATCCTTGGGAATTACAACCACTTGCTGGCCCAGCCTGGCTGCTCTCCTTGTGCACTCTCAGGGAGGTCCTGCCTCCTCTGGCCCTTCTGCTGCTCCAGGACACCAAAACTGGCAGCACATCTGTGCCAGGAGCCAGGTTTCTGGGGAAGGCAGGGCTCAGGGCGAATGCTGGGTGTGAAGAAAGGCATCAAAGTGTCGACAGCCCCTGATAACGGGCAATCCTGGAAACAACCTCATCAGAGAGGCCTCCAGAAACAAACCAAGCCGTTGTTAGGCTGGAAGAAGTGGGCTCAAGCCAGGATAGTGTTAAGTGTTTCCCTGATGACCTTTCAATACCAAGGAGCAGGGCTGGGATGAAGATGAAGGAAGCTGCATATAAAGAAGAACAGCAGAAGGGGCACAAAACCTGACCCTATCCAGCCTCAGCCCCTGGCTTTGCACCAAAGCCTTAATTCTGGGGCTCTCCCGCTGTCCTGTGACTGTTATATCAGGGAAGGAGAGAGGCACCTTTACTGCACCCCTGTGCAAGCAGTGGTGCTGCAGGGCTGCCTGCAGGGCCAGGCCAGGGGAATTAGCTGTAATTAACAGCCCTCATTTGTGTCACTTGGCAGCCTGCCTAATCCTGCTGGAGGCACTGCCCAAGTGCACAGATTGCCTCTGCCTAATTAGTCAATAAATGTTTTCAGTGACTAATGAATCGTAGGGGTGCTGCAGCCAGAGCCTCCTGTGTGCTGTGGGGACCCTGAGGATGCTTCAGCTCCCAGGTAAGTGTAGCAGGGCTGGGGCGGCTGCCTCCCTCCCAGGCACTGCTGTGGGTGAAGGAGTAAAGCACACTGTGAGGATGGTGACTTTGGGAGACAGCTGTGATCTGGTCCTATCCCTCATGACTCAGGGCTTGCAGCCCCTGCTGAGGTCTGGACCTGACTGTGGGTACCGCAGCCTCTCACACCCCTTCCCAGCACCAAGGTAGGGCAGAAGCATGAGCAAAGGCAACTCATCCCCCTTTGCATCCACAGCAGCCCCAGCTCAGACCAGCCTGTCCCAGTCCAACGGGGTGCCTGTGGGATTGCCTTGTGCTCCTGCAGCATCTCTCACCCTCCTGCCCTGCCTGCATCGCTGCGCACTGGGTGGGAGGAGAGCTGCTGCACTGCAGCTCCTGGGATGCTGCCAAGGGGCTGGTGCTTGTGCCCGCTGCTGAGATCCTGACCTGGCCACAGCCACAGTGGGGGGGTCTGAGGGCTCTGAGCAGAGGGCACACTAAGGACCAAAGGCAGTCTTGTGCCTGGGTGCTGGTGGCAGCAGCAGCCACTCCTCTGCTCCAGGCACCCAGGATGTCCTCCAAGGGCACCTCATTAGGCTGAATTCTGCTGAGCTATCTCAGCTCTTAGTTAATGAGGGTGTTCGTTAAATGCAATTAGAGCAACACAGGGTGCTGCTGTGAATGCATCAGGGCTCTCAGCAAATCCCCAACCCGGTGCCCTGCAGGGCCTGACCTTGGCACCTCCGTGGGCCCTTTGGTGCGTTCCTAAGCGTGACGCACGGCTCCCGCAGCCGAGGGCAGCTCCAGGGGCAGCTCCGGGGCCATTCCCTGATTAACCTCCTCTGGGCTCCGCTCCGGACCTGGCTCCATGGCACTGGCAGCCACCAGCCCTGCTGGGGCTGGGGTTTTGAGCCCTGCCAGCAGCAGGGACAGGAGGGTGATGGCATCATCCCGGGGTGACAGCAGGACAAGCAATGCCCAGCTGTGCCCATGCATCCCTGTCTGCCAGGGCAGCTCTCAGCAGGCACCCAGCATCATGTATTTGATGTCGAGGATGGCTGGTGCTGCTCCCTCCTACCCGCTGGTGTTTGACGCAGGTCCCGTAAGGCTCCCGCCCCTCCAGGGCCCCTCAAATTCCCGTCGGGTTTCCCTTCCCACACTCCACTGGGATGTGCTGCAGGTCCCAGCCCTGTGCTTCCAGCAGTGTGCTCTCCTCAGTGCAATAGGGCCAGCCTGCTCCTTCCCAAACCAGCCAGGGTGTCAGTCACTGGCAGCCCCTTGCTGGGGAGGAGGGGACCTGCCACCACTCTGTGATGACTTTGGAGCTCCCACAGAGCAGTGTGAGGACAGGGTCCTGTTGTCCCCTGTGGCAAGGGGTGTGAGGGCTCCCTGGAGCAGCAGTGGTTTGCTGGAGAGCCCAACAGAAGTCCCAGTGCCACTGGTGGTTGCCTCATGGAGGGCGTTCATCAGTTCCTGGTGTTGCACCTCATCCTTGTGTGATAAAACACTCCGTAAATGAACTCCAGCACTTACCTTGGTATTCCAGTTTCCTCTTCTCCAGCTCTGCCTCGATCTGGTCTAGCACCATCCCCAGTTCACCAAGGATCTTCTTCAAGTAGTTCACATTGTCATGCTCCAGGATCTTGGCCTGGATGGAGAGCAGGGTTAGGATGGGGGATGGGTGGATGGATGGATGGGCATGTGTCCCTGTGAACATGCAGGGACATGAGGCACCAGGTACCTATGGCAGGTCCCCACCCTGAAGCAGAGATGTGCTTGGCTTTTAGCAGTTGAGCAAAGCTACAGTTAGCGATGCTAAAATTGCTTAAATACTTGTATTTGTGAGCCTGTCTTAA
>JANHGB010050558.1:11353-28548 GCA_026283785.1 Coracopsis vasa | reverse complement strand
GGTGGGAAAGACCTTGTGTCTGGTAGCAAAGCACCTCATCCTGCATGAGAATAGTGTTGTAGCATCAAAAGAAACACCCCTGAGGGCTAAAATGGGCTGAATTCATGGCTTGCTGCTGCCATATGGGTGGGTAACTGGGGCATTGCACACCCTCCCATCCGCTCCCAGCAGGACAGTGCTGGCTGTGGGCTATGGCGGATTCCCCCTCCCTGGCCATGATGAGTCCCAGCTCTGCAGGTTTCGGGGTGCAGGGTCAGCTCTTCATTTCCTCTGCTGGACCACATTAGAGCTGCCACCAGATCTGTTTCTTACTGCTTTAAGAACATCCCTGAGCTCCCCCATAACCTGGTTCCTGCAGCTCCACCCCCAGCAGGTCGATCCTTTGGGATGTCTGAGCTGGCTGCCCATGTGTAGGTGTGCGTGCAGAGCAGCACGGCACGGAGCTGCATGGAGGGGATTCTCTCTGCCAAATGAAGCTGTCCCACCCCGACTCGGTGTCCAGGAATGCAATGTGGTAGCGTAAAGCTCATTGAAAGCACAGGAGTGATGCCCACTTTCCTCCTTTGCAGGGTACAGGGAGGATGCAAAGGGCTTTGTGCAAGGGAGCTAACAGACAGAAAGGAGCAGAGACAATGGAAGAATAGAATACAAGATGTAGAGTAACACCTTAAGGATGACATAAATTACTCAAAGCTGGGCTAATCTCTTTCCTGCTAGGGACCATCTATCTCTTCCTCCTTGTTCCCTGCAACAAGGGCTTGGCTCTGCTGATGCTCATGCTTACCAAGGCTCCCAGCCAGCTTTCCTGAGGCTGTAACTTGGAGGGAAATGTGGATATCACCCTGGTTTCATTCCCCTGTTCCCCTTGAGAGCCTGGCCCTCAGCTCTCCTTGGGAACACAGCTACATAATTTTGCCTTGTTCACTGCAATGGGGAAGCCAAGCCATTGCCTGGGTGTAGGGGACATGCACCACCAGCACTGTGGCATCCCACAGCCCCTTCATTGCAGTGACTTGGGAAAAATGCCAAGGTTTGGATGGAGAGATGTTTTTAAGGATTCCAGCAGTGCTCTGAGGTGACGTGGGGCAGACGGGGTCTGAAGCCATCGCAGCAGCACATTTTGAGGAGGGGATTGTCTCTGCATTCTGTATCTGCCCAAGGTCTAGGGGAGGAGGTGATGCTTGGTGACATGGAGAAGGCTGCCGATGCAGGGTGCCAGCAGAGGCAGGGCAGACCATGAGATACACCTCAGAAACAGCCTGTGCATGAGTGCATCCCATCGCAGAGGGACCCAGGCAGCTGAATGAAAGGACAGTCGAGAAGTGGGTGTTTGCTATGGGCACTGCTTGGAGGAAGACACATGGGGCACACTGATGCCATCCCAACAAGGTCACTTTTCTGGTGAGGGACTCACTCCAGAAGCAATCCTTGCCATTGAGTTATATTAAGCATCTTCAATGTTTTATGAGCACTTGAAGGTCAGGTACACAGTCTTATGCCGATTCATCCACTATCTGCAACTCAATCTGGCTGTACCCTCCCACCTTTGCCCTTAGAGCTATTGGAGGGAGAGGGGATGTGCAGGAGAAGGAACAAATTCATGTGTCCCAGAAAGAGCTGGGTGAGAAGTATGCATGGCCTATGGGAGCTCAGACACCCCCAGGGTTAAGAAGCCTCTACAGGGTGTCTGAAGCTCCCCAGTTAGCTGTGCTTGGCCATTTCCCAGCTCTGTTCCTGCCTGCGTTGGTGGGAAGGGGAGATGAGCATGAGCAGGGTGGCTGGCTGGGCTGAAGGAGCCATCCCACTGCCAGCAGCCCTGGACAGCCCCGCTGGAGAGGCGACTTACTGCGGATCTCAGTGGTGGCGTACTTTGGGATCATGGAGTCGGTGGTGAGCTCGGGGTGCAGGATGCAGCCGTGCGTGTAGGCATCCATGGGGAGCGAGTCCAGCAGCTCCCGGTACTGCAGCACCCGCGAGTGCAGGAGGCTGCCTGGCTCCGGGATCAGCTGCGTGACGTTTTCTGTGGGGGCAAAGGGAAAGCTGTTAGGGGGACCGGGGGGCTCAGACCCTCATTAGTGGTTCGTTAGCCTGTGCTGGACACCGGGGTGCAATCCTGCAGAGCTACATCCAAGCAGGGCCGGCTGCAGTGATTCATCAACTCAAAACTGCCCCATGTTCTGCCCTCTTCTTGCTGCCCATCGTGGCCAGGAGCACATCCAGCCCATCTCCAGAGAGGAGAAACCTGCAGGACCACAGGGAGGTGCATGCGTGTTGTTACCCAGCCCTTGTGTCCTCAGGAGCTCAGTGAAGCAAGCCCTTCACCTCTGCACCCTCTGAACTTGTACACTGTGGCTTCACATCTCTTAGACAGGGAACAAAATCTTCCTGATCTGAGGAAAAGAGCTAAAACACAGGGGTCTGAGTTTGGGATCTCCTGAGTTCATTACAACAGTGGTGATGAGGTTCCTAATTCTCCTGGGCTTCCTTGAAAGTCCCATTCAAAACAGGTAATCAGGGAGTAGATGACTAAAGAAGGAGCCCAGGACACCTTCCCTCTGTATTCAGCAGGAGCATCCCTCACCCCAGCCAGCTCTGCTCTTCCTCGCCTTGTTGGGTTTAATTCATTTTCCATGGATGGCAGTTTGCATCGTGATCTTTTTATTACACTTTCAGCTCAAAATACATGGAAGATGACACCACAAGGAGTGAAATGTTGCTCGTGTCTCCCCCAAGAATATCAGGTCCTATTTTTTATGGGATCATAAATGTTTATGGCGTTTGCAGAGAGCAGTTAATAGGGAGTGAGGAAATTTACCGCCTGGACTCAGTAAAGCTGGTTGCCCACATGCTGTCCACAGTGCAGGGCTCACTGAGTGCCGGTGTCTCGGACCAAGTTAAGGTGCATCAGCAGAAGGACTTTGGCTGATGTGGCCAACACAGCCCCTTAAATTAAGGGCCTCAAATGACAGTTCTGTTCCCTGCCTGGACTCCAGCTCTCCGAGCGGGGATTTTCCATCTGAGAAAAGCAACCGGCTGAATGAACTAATAACAACCAACCTATAGCCTGTGTGCTCCTTCCTCAGGGCTCCCGGCCAGTGCCTGACAGGCTGGAAACCAGCACATCCAGGGTGAGTGACCAGTGCAGCAGCCAGATGGAGCAACCACAATGAAATAGCGGTGTGCTGGCTATGGGCCCGCATCCTTCAGCATGTCCCAGGGAGGTTTCTCAGTGGATGGTGCTCACCCTGCCTTTGCATGCCGTGCAGACCTGCACAAATGGGCTGCTGATGCATATAGTCAGCAAGCAATGGGCTGTGCAAAGGTGGGATGGGGCCTGGGGTGCAGCCCTTGGAGGAGCCCCTCAGCTAGGATCCGAGATGTGTTGCCACCAGCCACCTCATCACTTGTTTCTTGGCACTGCTGGGCAAAGCCTTAGCGAGAAGCATCCTCAAAGGTGGCTTATTGGCACTATTCGCTGCTTTGCTCGAGAAAGAAAAGCGTTGCTCATCACACCACTCTTTACTGATAGCTGAACCTACTGATAGCGTGTGTGTAAGCAGCTGGAAAAGACCGTGATCCCAGCCCAGGCGAAAATGTAACTTAGTGAATACACATCCTTATAAAGGCATTTTCAAGCTCTGCACGTTTCTGCAAGGTGGGTGATTCCTCCTAAGACCAACGCTGCGGCTCCTGGTACTGCTTTTGCCAGCAGCTGGTGGGGGATGGCTTGGAGCAGAGCACACAGCAGGGAGTGTTCCAAGCCCTCTTCCCTGCAGCTTCGCCTCTCTGTTTTGCAGTGAAAAGGTCAGAACTTGCCCCTGGCTGGCAAGTCTCAATGGTAGGAGTGTCCCAGCACACGGCAGCACTCAGTCCCCCTCCCGCTGGGGACAGCCTGTTGTCACATATGCTGGACCACCTGCCCTTCACACAGACCAAGTGAAGCCCATGGATTGATGCTCCACACTGCCCCTTATCCCAGGGGCTGCAGCCAGACAGGAAAGCGGCTGCTGTTCCCTGGGAGCCATCGCCAGGATGGGCTGCTCCCAACCAATCCCATCCCCACTGCCCTGCCAGCAAGTGATGCTCGTGGCTCCATTGAGCATCAACAGCGCGGCGGGGCCGGGAGAGGACAGCAGCTGAGCTGGCAAGGCGCCCTTGCTTCGGGAGCTATTTTGAGATGGTTTTGATGTTTCTGTTGCAAGGGGGATGAATGCTGGGGGGAGCATCGTGATGGCACAGCCCAAGCTCCCTGCTCAGCTCTGTGGCCTCCCCAGCCTGACATCCTGTGGGTTTGGGGAAATGAAGGTGAAGGGATGTGAGATGCTGGGGAGAAGCTGCCCTGCAAGCAACCGCCTTCAAGCACTGTCTCAGCATCCTCGTGTGCCGGACTGAGCCAGCCGCTGACTGCAGCCCTGCTCCAGGGGGAATATGAGCTCCACTCTACCAGCTGGTCCTTCCTCTGGGTTTGTGTCACATCATCCTCCCAAGGTCCCCAGCACTGCTGACTTTGACTCTAAAGAGGTGGTTTGTCTGAGGCACAGCAGCACCAGGGCTGGCAGAGTCCCCTGCCCATGGCCGGGGGCACAGGGCTCATCCAGGAAGGAGAGAGGGGAAGCAGCACCCAGCTCAAACCGATCTTCTCTCAGCAGAGCCATTTATGGTGGGGTTTATACCATTACCTGAGGCCAAAGCACAAAGGTGGCCAAGCCCAGAAGTATTCCTATTCTCCGTGACCCAGCTATGGCTCTGGTGAAATGCCACCATGCACCATGGGGACAAGGAGAAATGGTCCAGTTTGGGAATGTGGCCTCCAAAGCAGAAAAAAGGGGGATCCAACTACACCTCCCCTGATCCTTTCAGCCCAAACAAGGGATGTTTGGGGATTTCTGCTGGAAATCCTTCATTTTCATAGGAAAACAGAAGTTTGGGGAGGGATGGTGGCTAGCTGCTCTTCTGGGGTTAATGGAGAGACTTTGAAGGAAAAAGTGGATGTATTTGACAAACAGCATCTGGATTAGACACAAGTTTGCCCTGAGATGCAGCCCACTCCCCCTTACCTCCTGTGAAGTTCTTTTCCATGTAGTCAATGATCTGGTTGTAATCGCTGATGATGTTGTCCCTGTGGATGATGACGGGCACCTCCTCCCCCAGGTTGAGCCGCATGAACCAGGGCTCCTTGTGCTCCATCAGGGGAATGCTGACATCCCGCTCCTCGCAGGGCAGCCCCTTCTCTGCAATGACCAACCGCACCTGGGGCAAGAGGCGAGGGAGAAAGGGCTCAGCCCCACACACCGAGCTGACCCCCAGAGCCCTCAAAGCAAACCAGTCCCACCATCACCCTATTGCATCTCCCTGGTCCTCCACTACTGCTTCAGCACAGTGATGTGCCAGGACACAGGCTCATCCTGCCAGAAACCAAGCAAAATCCAGGCAGTAGAGCAAGAATTTGACTTCTCAGCAAACAGGGGAGACCCAAACCCATTCTTGATTTGTGGGATAATGGACCATCCTCCTTCTGGTCACTGGTGGCTTCTGTGACAGGAGGAGGTGATGGAGAGCCCAAACCTTGGCAGTGGGAGGAGGGAAGTGGCAGGTCCCCAGCTGGGGGGAATCAGTGATGCTGATGTGGGTCTCAATATAACCAGCACACACCCAAGGAGGAAGTAGGGGTTGTAGTAATGTTATGTACTTTACTTGTATCCAGTGAGTTCTACAGCTTGTCTGACTGAAGGAGGCCTGGATGCTAATTCAGGTATGTTCTGCTCTTGGGGATAGGCTCTGGCTTTACCAGGCATGTTTTGAGCAGGGAGAAGGATCTGTTTTGTGGAGGGTTTTAAGGAGCTCCTGTGATCTTACACAGCATCCTTCCTCCTGCACACTGCTGCTGGCCTGAGGGCATCACCCATCATCTTTGCACCTCTTGTACCAAACCCTCTGCCTTCCCCTGCTGTGGTGCAGTCCAGCCCCAGCTCAGCAAGCAGCACTGCTGGGGTGCCCCCATCCATCTCACAGTGGGAAAGCTGAGTCCAGCAGTGTGAAGGGGCAGGAGTGGAGCTGGATGTGGGGCATTGTCCCCATCCCTATCACCTATGTCCAGCCCTCAGGGCTGATCCTCATTTGCTCTGTGCTTGAGATGGTGTTGAATAAGCACTAAGGGATGGCATTTTAGGCTTCTGGGTTATAAAAAACTGACTGTTATGAACTAAGTATGTCAAGCTCTCAAAAAATCCTGCTTGGGGGATGTGAGACAGCCGTGATTTACAGAACCACTGAATGAGGGGGAAAGCGCTTGTTTTCCTCCAACTAGCAGCAGCTAAAAATACAACTTAACAAATATAAGCATTTCTATGAGTACTTCAGAGCTCCTGGGGAATTAGTCATTAAGAATTTACAGGACTGGCAAATTAATCTTTAATTTTCAAGCCAAACAAGTAAAAGCCTGGGTCCCTCAACTGCAACTTGCTCTCAGCCTTTTCCCCTTAGCTGATGGATAAACCCAGCCAGGACCAGCTGGGACATCCAGCCCCAAGCTCCTTGTGTGTTTCCCTGCTCTACTATCAAGAGCTGAGGCTGAAGGTCTGGCATGAGGCAGTGCTCCTGGGGCAACCCTGGTGTCTGCGGGCAAAGGGAGCCCCTGCCAGTGCTCCCATGATGAGGGCTCCCAGCCAGGGGTGGTGGAACCTGCCTGTACCCCAACAGCGCTGGCATGGCTGCAATAAGGCATCTCATGTAAAAATCCAACACTGGCCATAAAACTCAATAAATCCCTTTGCAAGCAAGGCCAGATCCTGGTAGGGAGCTCAGGATCCATCCCACAAACAGCCCAGTGCTCCTGAGGGTGGCTCTGAGCAGCTCATGGGGAAGAGCAGGAAAAGCTTCACCTGCAGCCAGCCCTGAGCAGAACTCTGGGGTCCTGTGCATCTCCCACCCTGCAATGCTCATCCCAGCAGCTTGTGCTCATATACCTCCCAACAAACGCTCTTTCCTTGCAAGTGACCTCAAAAGCAAAGCCTGGAGCGGTGCCGGAGCTGCCGTAGCAGCAGGTGCTGTGGGTCCAGTTGTGCCAAGCCCCATTCCTGCAGAAGGGAGGCCAGTTGTAGGAAACCCCACACAAGAAGTGCTTTATCTGCTGCCGGCAGCCAAAAGAGCAAGACACAGAATAGCAGCAAGCCCAGCTTGAGGCAGGGAGCCGGTCTGGAGCATCCCTCGCTGGTGCGGATCAGAAGCCCATTAGTCACCCAATGCTGGCAGCTGTGAAGCCGACCATGTGCAGCCACCCTGCTGCATTGGGCGTCCTCCCCGTTCTTTGTGCCTGCAAGTAGGAATCTGTGCCTGCAAGTAGGGGCACCTCTGTCCCGGCCTCCCCACCGGGCTGTGGGGCTTGAGAAGGGCCTTACACTTTGTGTTCTCCCATCTCTCCAAATATCCCATTCCCCATATAATCTTAATGGCATGGGAACGACGGGGGTTTGGGGCTGGGGGGAGAAGGCAGGGTTTGCTACACAGCTGCTGTGCTGCAAAATGAGCATTTACTATTGCCTGGAAAATGTGATTCTTCACTGGGGTGCGCCAGGAATTTCCAGGGCATTGCTGCAGTGACAGGGGTAAATCATTGCTGCGTGCCAGGATCTGCTCCCTGGAAGGTGCCTGGCTCAGGTGCTGCCTCTTCCAGCGGTAGGAGGTTGGAGCAGGGTGGTCCCAGGCCCGGCTCAGCCTTTGTCTCTGCTCCTGGCCACACCAGAGCGGGGCTGTGAGCGAGCACAAAGCCGAGGCGGCTCCCGGTGCAAGCCCTGATCGCAAAGCAAAAGCAGGATTTGGCTGAGCCCCCCCCCCCCCATCCCATTCCATCCCTCCCCAGACAGATGCTGTTAAAACGCAGAACCACGGGTACAAAGGAGCTCTTGGCCACATGCTGCTGCCCAAGCCAGCCCTGGGGATTAGCCCTTTGCTCTCCCTGCGACTGCATCCATCCTTCCGAGGCAAGGGGGTGTCCTGGGGACCGGAGATGATTCTTCCCCGGGAGCGCGGGGCCGAGTGATGGTTATTCCTACCTTTTGCGAGCTGAAGGACTGGGTCCAGTGGTACAAAACCAGCCTGTCCTGGGATTTGAGAGCGGGGTCCGTCGGGTCCTGGTTTTCCTCCCCTTCCGTGGATTTCCCCGCGTCGTTCTCCAGCGCCGAGATGGGCCACCAGCTGCAGTTGGTGGGAGTAACATTATTGGGAGTCGCCATGACAGCCTGCGAGCAGCGGGGAGAGGGACGGGGAGCGAGCGCCGCTAGCCCAGCATCACATGGGCTCCCGCCAGCAGCATCACTCCCGGGGCAGCTCCATCTCCCCGGCTGGGGTGGGCAGCGGTGGGTCCGGGCTCACAGGGGAGGATGATGGTGATGGTGGCAGCCGTGCTGTGCGTGAAATCCCAGCCTGTCCCCGCTCCTGGCGGGGCTCCCACGGAAGCGTGCGGGCATCGCTTGGATAGGCGAGTCAGCAGCGGAGGCTCCTGCTGCCTGCCTGCCTGCTCGGCAATCCGGGGCAGCTCCAACCCCTGCAGATCCCTAGGAATATTCTGAAGCAGGGATTAAGATTTTGTTTGGACTGTTTTAGATACGGCAGACACTGACACCAGGGAATTAGATCTGTGGGAGGCTGTCATGTCGGCTAAAGCATTCTCTGAACTGCACCAGTAATTCATCATCATCCAAGGGCATGTAGAGATAAGACAAGGGGTATGGGATTTAAACTGACAGAGGGGAGATTTAGATTAGATATTAGGAAACAGTTCTTTACTATGAGGATGGCACAGGGTGCCCAGAGAAGCTGTGGCTGCCACACCCCTGGCAGTGTTCAGGGCCAGGCTGGAAGGGGCTTGGAGCAACCTGCTCTAATGGAAGGTGTCTCTGCCCGCAGCAGGGGCTTGGAGCTGGATGAGCTTTAAGGTCCCTTCCAACACAAACCATCCTGTAATATGTAACAAATAGCTTCATTGGTGGGTACTGGCTTTAAAACGTCTGGCATGTGTCTTGCCTGCCTTGCAACCTCCATGGCAAGAAGCAGCAATGGCTCTTTACAGGTATTCAGTGATTTTGGAGAGCACAGATGAATTACTGCCTGATGGGTGTTATGTAGCCTGTACTGTGGTAGAGCTACACAACCCTTGCTGTGTATCGGAGCCCTGGGGTGCCTGGCCAAACCACACAGCCATTCTCCACCAAGGTAGGCATGGCTGGGGGTCATTTCCAGAGTTAGCAAGTTTTGTCACAATTGCCAACCAGCTGGGTTTACTCAGAGAGCACTGGGGCTTCTGGAGCTGCTGGTCCCCAGGCACTGTGAGCATCATCCAGAGGTCTGCAGGCAAACCTGTGCAGGCAGCTGGACACAGCAATGTGGACATCTGGGCCTGTGCTCTGGGACACTTGGCTTTGTCACGCTCCATCACCAGAAATCTGGCAGCCTGGAGATAGTTTCCTACACATGGGATTAGCTGCCAGTGCTGGTGGGTAAAATCAGCCTGGTTATTGGGGCAGGCTCTGGAATGGATGGAGGAGAGGGCTCTGGATGTGAATGTGGTTCCTCCATGTGTTGCTCCAATCTCTACCTGTGCTGGAGCTGATGAGGTTGGAAATGGGAGGGTTTCGGAAAGCTGGCTCAAGTGGAAAAACTGAGGCACGCTTCATGCAGGAGCATTGGGAGGGATCAGGGCCAAGCTAGTGCCTGGCTGCTGGAACATAGTGAAAGGAGGAACTTTGGGGACTGGAAAGTAAAAATGAATCCTTTGGTGTTGTGATGTCCTGCTCCCAAGGGTGTACAGGAGGGTGATGGTGCTATGCCCTACCCTGCCTCCTCCCCTGTAGGCAGCAGTCCCTCAAAGCCATCCTCCCTCCCCATCCCAGAGCATCACAAGTGCTGCTGGAGACCCTGTGCTGGCCTTGGGGACACCCATAGGGAAAGGCTCCTGCTTGACCTCTGCTTTGGGGCTGCAAACTCAGAGAAAACTGAGCTTTAAAAAGCTGGCCCCATTGTGCAGCACCAACCATCCTGCTCTCTCCTCTGCAGCCTCCCCTCCTGCCTGCTTCATGCGGGAGAGCCCTTGCAGCCCAAGAAGCATCTTTTTGGGCTCCTTTCACTGGAATGGGACACCTTTGTGTTTAGAAAAGGAGCAGCTTGGCCAAGCAGAAGTGGCTCTCTCCTGCGAATCGCTGTCCAGCAAGCCCCATCTAGTGGCACATTTTGTGATGAATTGATGCTGTGCTGCTGGGAATAAAAATGACAAAGTCGCTTCATCCCTCTGGGTCCTGCAGGTACACGGTGCCACTGGATGTGCTTATTTATTTAGCTGGCTTTGGGCTTGTTAACCTGAGCAAGGCTTGAGGGGCAGGATGGGTGCCAGCCCTGTTAGGGTGTGTTCTGACCTTGAGTGACCTTGAGATCCACCACAGCTCTTGTCCACAGCCTTCCTGCCTGCGGAAGGGGCCAGTGCTGGGCTGCCCCATGGGATGCTGTGTGGCTGGACCCAGTGGCATTGGCAGAGCCCTGGCAGAAGGCGCCATTGGGGCAGGATTGTGGGTGCTGGTGGTGCAGAAATGCACAATCCAGGGGTATCTCATCTTGGAGCTGATGTAAATGTGACAGAGAAGAGAGAGCAGGTGGCTGGAGTCAGTCACGGGGCTTTGAAGGCACAGAAACACCTTCCCTGGTCTAGGAGAAGGTGGAACTCAGGATGCAGAATCAGCTCCACTGATTTATAATTCCTTTTTTCCTGGTGGCCTGATTGAACATCTGCCAATGCAAAGCTTGGCTGGGACTCAGTTTGGCTTCTCTGAGGTGAGAAATAAACTTCATTGCTCTAGGGTGCGCTTCTGCATCTCACTTTGGTTGAACTAGTCCTGAAACTAGACAAGTAGGCTTGTGAAGTGCTGGGGGAAGCCACTGCAAAGGAAAACTAAACAGCCTGAACCACCTGAGACAGGAAGTAGAGAGGGAAGTCCTGGGAGTGCAGTAAGCCCAGCAGTGCTTTCTCAGAATACTTTAGTACTCTTGTGTGGATTGACTGGGGACATCCTACAGCATCCGAGCACGGACAACATACCCCAGGCTGGCTGGGGCAGTCCAGCAGCAGGCTGGAGGCAGTAGTGCTGGTGGAGCGTGCTCAGCACTGCTTGTACCAGCTCAGCTCCAAGGCCAAGCGCTGGTGCTCATCAATCAAGCTAATTGTGCTGTGCTAGCATTCCCAGAGAAGATGCCATCTGTTTGCTAGTAAGGCTTGAGGTTTCAGGCAGGCAGCAGTCACTGGGTTCTCAGAGGAGTTGAAGGCTTTGAAGGAAACAGTATGTTTGGGCTTGGGACTTGCTTAGAGCTGATTATTTCACCCCAAAGAGGTGGTTTGAGCAATGTGAACATCAGCAGCAATATTCCAGTATGTTTGCTGCAAGCCTGATACTTGCAGTCAAGGACCCAAAGTATCTGCCCTTCCTGTGCTGCAGGCAGCACTAGCGCTGCTTATACACTAGCACAAATGGTAATTCAGGCTGAATACAAACCCACTGCGTTGTTGTCTCTTTTCCCCCCTTTCATTCCCCACTCACTACTAGTTACTACTGTCCTGCACAGGACCCTATGGAAATGTGCCCTCTCATCCAGCATTCTGGCAACCTGAATTTACTTCTCAGTCCTAAATTTCAAGATCTATCAGTCTTGGACTAGTCTAACCTCCATGGTTTCCCCCAGTTACCCCACTCTCCCTGGACAAGCAGGTCTGCTGCACATTGTCCGGCCTTGTGCCTTTCCAGCAGTGTTGATTGCTACTAGTTCTATGTAACAGCAGCTTGAAGGTTTAGATGCTTCCAGGGGGTTGGGCATAATTTGGTAGAGAGAAGCAAGACTGCACTCCACAGCAGAAATAGCAGCACTGAGGCAATGCTGAGCCATTGCTGGGGAAGAGCCTGGCTGTGTCCCTTGGCAGGGCTCTGGCTGCAGGGGGGAGTGGGGACATCCAGCACTGGCTGGCAATACCTGCATTTGTGCATGTTAAAGATCAGCTTCAAAGGCACAGATTGCACATAAAGGCTCACCAGGGTAATCCTTAGTCTAAAAGGGAGGAAGACTGCATCTAGCAACACCACCTTCAAATGATTTTAAATGGACACAAAAACCAAAACAGAAACACAAGCAGGACACTGCTGAAGCCGAAATAGACTCTGAAAAACAGCAGCAGCAAATACAAGTACTAAATATTTACATTGAGAAGGAAAGCATGTATTATACCAGAATTTCTGTAGGCAGAAAGAAGGGAAAGCAAAGCAAACCAGAACTGTGCATGTGTGGGTGCACAGAACAGTGCTGGAAGAGGCAGGTGAAGGAGACAGTGAAACACTCATGTAAGATCATTTAGAAATCAGTGTGAGACTGAGCAACTATTTCATGCTCAGTAACTGCATGACACTTGGGAACAAACCAACAGTTTTAGATGTATTCTTATGTTAACTTAATGGATCTATTTGAACTTTTTAAATCTGAGCTTCCTGGATTCGTAGTGTAAATTGAGGGATGACGGGTAAAATCTACAGACAGCAATTACCAACTAGAATGTCCGAGACTCCTCTAGCATAGGACACAAGGCCAACTGTCTATATCTGCTCAAATCTATTTTTGTACAACTGCTTGTGACTCCTTGGCTTGCTGACTACTGTTTCAAGCATGTAAGTAAAAACTGCAGTATTCTAAACCAGTTGTTTATCACGTGTGTATAGCTGGCACTGAAAGTACTCTTTATGGTGGGTTTTTCTTTAAAGAAGAGGTCTTGAGGGGAGATGAGTGTAAGTCAAATTATCCAGTCTTTAATTTGCTGGGTTTTGACAAACATTTATTAATGCAAGTCTCAGCAACAAAATGTTTTATTTCAGTATTTTCAACCAGAAGGAATGTTATAGCTCTACACCACAAAGCCTGTATGGTACACACTTCTTCATTACCTCTCCATACTGCTTTGTGTATCAAACATCCTCTTCTTCTGCAATCTCTATCGATGGCTCCACCATCTCCACTTCTGAAACATGGCCCAAAAAACCTGTTAGCCTGCTTCACTCCCCCCTAAATTATTCCATCTGTAAAGCACAAATAACAAAATATACTCTTGCTTCTAAGAGCTTTGCTTATCTGCAGAAAAATAGAACTGCTTAAGAGAGAGCTAGTTAAATTATTGAAGGGTCCAAGCACACACCCGCACATTATGGACCTCCCAACACGTTTGGGAGGAGGAATTCACAATGGGATCCAACCAAAAACAAGCCAGGTAGTGTCTGAGGAAAGGAGATTCATCCTATCCAAGATACTGAATGCCTGCTCACTCTTCTCCCTAGAGCAGGATGAGGATAGAGCTGTAGTTATGAATCATTACTCTTTAGTACTGGGACACATTAAAGTGAACCTTCCAAACTGCAAAATTTCAGGAAAAAAAAAAAAGAAGGCTTTTTCCCCCAAAAAATGATAGTGAGAACAGCACTACAGAGCTTGAATATCCACAGCACAAACCCAAAACCAAGGGGAGTCACTTGATCTACAGTGCTTTTGTTAATGTATTCAGACTTCAGTGCATTCTTTTTAGAACTAAGCTCAGGAACTATATTCCGGTTTTCATTTTATTAAAAAACTAAACCGTATGAGGCAAAGAAATATCTGGTCAAACACACAACAGTGAAAACATGGCACTGACAAGGCATTTAACCCAACCATTATCACAGACTGACTCAGGATTCTCTATTGCTTTCAGTCAAGTATACATCATTTCTGCCATATGAGACATCTTCTTGGGAATATATAAGTAGTATTCCATGTATCCCGAGAGATCTTCAATAGTCACGTCATCCACAAAGGCTCGAGCTTGCTCTGAACAAGACCTAGGAGAACTTGATGAGGCTGTCCCACAAGGGGATCTATTCTGAAGAGACTGGGTGTGGACTCCTAGGACTGCCTTCTCGCACTCCGACAGCACACTCCGTAAGCCAGAGAAGGAGTATACTTCCATGGTTCGCCACTGTTGGCACTGGCATTTCTTGTCCGTACAAGGGCACTGCCTGCCATTGCTAAGCATGGATAAGGACTGGAAATCTGAGGTCTGGCTAGAATGCAAGCTAGTCTCAAAAGATGAGGAGAGAGCAGGGCAATTCTCTCTTGACTTCTCCAAAGGCTCTTCAGCGGTGAAAGCTTCCAAAGGTTCAGTTTTGTCATCACTGGTGTCAAAGTGAGAATCGTGCCTGTCCTTTGTACCGTGTTCTGCTGAGACAAAAACGTCTGAGCTGATGCCACCCTTTGACATATCTGCCTGGGTTTTGTGTTTCAGCTGGTTGCTGGCTTTCATATTGCAATAAGTGAACTTGGGAGGATGTAGGACGGGAGACTTGGAGCGCCTACGACGTGGGACTCTGGCTGATCCTCTGGAAGGCTTTCTCACACACCTGCAGGGTGATAACAGGTGAGCAAGTTGGTAACTCCAGACTCTACACCATAGCTCAGTAAGCTCTAAGCTGTGGCTAAAAATGTTTTAGAATATGTTGGGTTCTTTTTTCCTTTTCTTTTCTGCTTAGAAAACTCAGGTGACTGGTCATTCAACCTCTGACAGGAACAGTGGAGAAGGCTGAAGAAATTTGGGCTCCTCCAAAGAAGACATATACAAAGATCCCTTATTTAAAAGTACTTCCCCCCAAATCTTCTCTGTTAACCAAATGATACTCTGTCATCCCAACTGAACTGTAGTGCAGAACCTGGATACCTGGTGGAGCTGCTGGCAGAATCCTGAACATCCAGGTACTTCAATGCAGAAATAAAATAACCCAAGGAAAAGGTGAGAGGGGGTTGCAAAGGTGTAAGGCTTGAACAAAAGGACTTCTGAGGAAATCAGTGGACAAGAAAGTTTTAAGTACCCTAAGAAGTAATATTGGTTTTAAGGTCTTTGTTGAAATCATCTTAAAAAACACTATATCAAACAGTTATGGTAAAGTTTTGTAATGAAGGAGAGAAAAGATACGTTGAAGCAACTAATTAACAACATGCACTGGAAACAGTATTCAAGTGTTAAATGTCTCAAACCAGAACCACCACCACGGCGCAGTGAATGGTATTTTACCCGTGCCACACTTCCTTTGAGCAGACAGTCTGTTGCTTGGCTCCATCCACAGCTGCTCTTGCTGTTCTCAGCATCATCCCGTCACCAACAGACAGAGCTGCAATACATCTGGATAGAAAGGGGAATGCCACTTTATAGTAACGCCTGAACATGATGCTTTGGAGGTCTAAATTCAGCCTATTCACTCTAGATGCTTCACTAAGAAGTTTGAAGTTTGGAGCCTTAGCTTCCCCTATAGCGAGTGGTTAGAAACAGGGTATTACAGATTTATCTAACCACTCTTAATATACTGACCTCAGTGAAGTGTCTAAAGATAGGTGAGATAAAATAACAGCAGGCCAAAACTCCCAGAGGCTGATGTCATGCCCTATTTGTACCAAAATGACACATTAAAGGAATGTAAACTCAGGTTTCAAATGTTCTTGTCAGACAATAGTTGTTAAATATAGATTCCTACTCATCTAAAATGCAAAGTTGGGAATCCATAGCAGCAGCCTGAGGAGGAGTCAGTGGACAAATGGATAAGGTACAATAGACAGAACAGATTACCAATTTATTTCTCATTAGATGTCCCAGATAAACATGCACAGGAGGACCAGACAACATAAATGCCTCAGCATGTGAATCTGCATTATGATGCTGTATGTGTGATTTGGAACATGGGATGGGAAATCATAAGAAATGAGGCTGAAATTCTAGCAGAAGAGCCCAAGTACTCTGCCCAAAGTTGATCTTAAGGGATTAGCTGCAAGACTTGAGCTGGTCGAAACACATGCCTGCAAAACAAGATCTTCTTATGCTTAAGAAGATGTCATCAGGAATCAACCAGAATTCCACACAGTCTGTCACTGGTAGTACATCAAAAGTAGTATGTTTAATAAGTAGTTCCTTGTTAGAACACAGCTACTTTTTCCTGACATTTAACAGTAGACCTCCTGAAGTAGAGGAAATGAGTAGCAAAGCAAAATGTATTTTAACATGCAGAGGAAGTAATGAGTTCGCAGTACTGATGGCCATGGAAATGAATTCACAAGGTAACGTTAATTATTGATACAAAGCTTTCTCTTTGTGAATTCCCAAAAGACTTCTAGGGAACTATCTCACAAAATGTTAGACTGCATAATTTTATTAACTCCTACTTTTAAGGAACATTCTTTTATTCCATATTATCAGTATACCTGGTGTGCCATAGAATAAGTTTTTAGCATAATAAAGTCTGCAGATGTTTCACTCTACAAAATCCCCTGAAATCAGAAACTATCAGTGCTCGTATTTAGCCTGATGATTTCCAGTGGTACTGAGCTGCCCAGCACACTGTGAAGTGCTGGTGTGTCCTGCGGACACTTTCCAAACAGATCTTCACCCACTATAGCAGAGGCTCGTAATGCGCCTGAAGACACCAGCGGCCAAACAACTTCTATATCACTATGGCTACCACGACAGTTAGGAGTGGGTTTGCTGCTTTGGGCAAGTCATTTTATGCAGTCACTGTGTAATTTCAGTTGGCTATCGTGTTAAAATTAGCCAGTAATAAAGTACAGCTTTGCCTATTAGTTGCAACGACTGCGTTTCATCAGAAGCGATGCAGTTGTCTCCTCTTGCAAAGTAAGGAAGCTTCTGTCAAATGACATTTGTTTTGAGATGCAAAATAACAGAAGCCAAACACAAAAGACACTGGCACATGACACGGTGCTTTCTGTCACTCACCTTGCTGCATCCACTCTCAGCTTTTTGAAAGCCGTTTGCAAACTCTCTTCTTCCTCTTCATCTTTAGCTTCCAAGTCCATGGATGAGCTCTCAGCGTGCAGCCAGCCGTGCCATACAGAACACACTGAAACACAGGAACCGAGGATCGGTTCACACACCGTCCGGACACGCACGGTCTGTACAGCACCGAAGTGACGCGGGTGGACGCAACCTCCCGACCAGCCCGGTACGTCTCACCGCCGGCTCCAGCTCCGCGCTCCTTACAACCCAGCACGTCCCCGCGACAGCTACATCGAACAAGAGGCCGGAGCCACTCCCGACCCAGGCCCACGCTGCCGCCGCACCCCCGCAGGCCCCTGCCGACCGGACGGTC
>JANHGB010050558.1:0-10309 GCA_026283785.1 Coracopsis vasa | reverse complement strand
TGGAGACCTCATAGCAGCCTTCCAGTATCTGAAGGGGGGCTATAGGGATGCTGGGGATGGACTATTCATTAGGGACTATTGTGGTAGGACAAGGGGTGATGGGTTTAAACTTAAAACAGGGGAAGTTCAGGTTAGATATAAGTAAGAAGTTCTTTACTGTAAGGGTGGTGAGGCACTGGAATGGGTTGGCCAAGGAAGTTGTGAGTGCTCCATCCTTGGCAGTGTTCAAGGCCAGGTGGGATGGGGTCTTGGGTGACATGGTTTAGTGTGAGGTGTCCCTGCCCATGGCAGGGGGATTGGAACTGGATGATCTTAAGGTCCCTTTCAACCCTAACTATTCCCTTTCAACCCTAACTATGCTATGATTTGAAAGTGTTTTTCTCTTCTTGCTGAGGTTATCTAATACAGGGGTTTGATGTTAAAAAAAGCTGTAGGCTGATTTATTTTAAATAATTTTCTTTTGGGGTGAAGGAGGAATCTTACTGAAGTAAGATTTCATGTGTTTCACCCAAGCACTAGTATCTAATTAAAAGTACATGAAGTAATAACTTGCTCAGATGAGCATCATGTTGTCAATCTGTGTGTTGGCTTCCTCCTCTCATGCTTACTTGCTGTCTGACTCACTGGACAGCGTGTTCCTTGACGTTGTTATGATACATTAGCCTTCGGCGTGTCTTATAATAGCTTTATGCAATATGAGGTGTCCAGATGAAATCACAGCTGGAACAACAGCAGGGAGAGCTGCCACCTCCAGCTGGAATGAGGCTGTGAGGGAGCAGAGATGATCAGTCGGTAGCTGCGTAAATAACTGAGCTGCAGAGGTTCAAGTTCCTCTCTCTTCACAGACACCTTCTCATGCTATAGAAAAGCTGGTGCTTTGTTGCTAAAAGTAGTACTAATGTAGGTGTTGTTGCTGTATTAGTGAGTAGAGTTAGTGTGTTATTGCAAGAGCTGTTATAGTTTCCTGGGTTTGGATAGTTACTTTTGTAAAGGATTCTTAGAGCATCAAGAAGATACAGAATCACAGAAGAGATCACTGGAGACTCAACCCTCTTGCTCAAGGGGGGCCACCCCAAGCCAGTTGCTCTGGACCATGTCCAGGTAGCTTTTGTTTATCTCCAAGGAGGGAGGCTCCATAGCCTCCCCGGGCTGCCTGTACCCATGCTCAGTCACCCTCACAGCAGTCTTTCCTTATGCTCAGACAGCAGCACCTCCTGCATTTCTAGTGTGTGCCCAAGCACCCTGGTCCTGTCACTGGGCACCACTGAGAAGAGCTGGGCGCTTGTCCTCTTTGTACCTACTCTTCTGGTATTTATATATATGTTGATGAGATCTCTCCTCAGCCTTTTTTTTGGCTGAACAGTCCCAGCTCTCTCAGCCTTTCCTCACAGAAGAGATGTTCCAGTTCCTTCATCACCTTAGTGACTGTTCACTGGACTCTTTCTGGCATGTCAGAGTCTCCTGTATCAGGAAGCGCAACACTGGGTTTAGCACTCCAGCTGAACAGAGGGAAGGATCAGCTCCGTTGACCTCAGGATACCATAAGTCCATTTGCCACAAAGACACATTGCTGGATCATGTCCATCCTGATGTGTGCCAGGACCCCAAGGACCTTTTCTGCAAAGCTGTACTGGCACATGGGTTTGTTCCTCTGCAGGAATAGGGCTTTGCAGTTCCCCTTATTGAAGTTCATGAGGTTCTTGTTGGCCACTTTTTCCAGCCTGTCCTTGTCCCTTAGCCACCCATCCCAGTTTGGTGTCATCAGCAAACTTGTTGAAGGAACACTCTGCCACATCATCCAGATCATTAATGAAGATGATGAACAGCACTGGACCCTGTACCTGGGGGTACACTGCTAGTTACTGACCTCCAACTAGACTTTGTGCCAATGATTGCCAGCCTCTGGGCCCAGTTGTTGCACCTCTCTTTCAGTCCATGTCACTGACTAATCATCCAGTGATGGTTTACCATCACCTCCTCTGTGAGGGTCTTGTGGGAGACACAAAAGCGTTACTGAAGTCCAGGTAGAAAATATCCACTGCTCTCCCCTTGTCTACCAAACCAATCTCATTGTAGAATGTTGTCAAGTGTGACAGCCTTGCAGTTTAATAATAAAGAGTGAGGAGATGATCTTGTCACAACCCAGATAGTGTGCCCAGGAGGCTCTTACAGTAATGGCACTCACCTGAAATGGCCCTGTTTTTCCAGAAGTAGTCAAGTCAAAAGCAGGTTAATCAGCCAGGTAAACTTCAACAGGTACTGAGCTTGAGTTAGTTTGGAGTAGAATCGAGACTTGCTGTTGTCAGTGGTTTCTGCTCAGCAAAAACAAAGGAAGCAAACCTTAACCGGTCTTTTTTCAGCTGAAGTGTGGCTGATGTAGCATGTGCATGTGATTACAGAAGTGTAAGGCAATGAGGAGCATCAAATTAGAAAGATTTGAGATTCCTTTGTAGCTGGGTTAACTGATGGGCAGGGTAGATTAAAAAAAAAATACATCAGCCAGTTTTTATCCATTCCTTTTTTTATTTAAACCAGGCTTGCTCTTTGCTGTTTGTGTTCTCATTGGCATTTGTACTTGTTCAGGAGCTGATACCAGAAAATTTTAATGGCTGTTTGCAATCACAATGCCATGTTCTGATAGGATTGTGTAACTTGCTGGGATCTAGACGTAAGATCAAAAGATTTTGTTTAATTTTTATCTCATTTTCAGGAAAATCTGTTGGTTTGGGTTTTTTTATATATGTAACATCAAGTCCCAAAGCTGGAAATAGCAGTTGTAGGAAGCTGACTGTTTCTAACAGCAGTGTGCCTTCTGCCTTTCACCTCTTCTGGAATTATTTTGATAACACTGTAAGATGAATGGAAGAGTCTGGCCTGTAACAGATGGGCAAGATGCTATTGACACCAGTTTTCACTTTAAATTGCTAATTCACCTATGCACTTGTACAAGAGACTTTTCTCTTTTTGGGTATCATCAGCTTGTTCTGAATCAACTTTCAAAAATGTTCAGCTAGAATGACCTCAGCCTTATGTGCTCAGCGTGCTATTTTGAGAGTATTTTCATGTATTATGGTGCTGCTGGGCAACTAATGTTTTTAACAATGCATTGGTTCTTATTTTCATGTGCTTTTTTTTAGGCTTGTAGCAGTACATGGTAACTCTGACACCTTCTGGCCATCCCAATAATGAAAACGGAAGCTAAGGATGGAGAAGAGGAAAGCCTGCAGACAGCATTCAAAAAGCTGAGAGTTGACACAGCTGGGTAAGTAACACACCACAGAGAGGTAGAGAGAGTATTACAAATGGACTCAAAGGGAACACTTTTGCTGTTAAATGTGAAGAAATGAGGTAATTGCAAAAGTTTAGGCCTTACAACCTTTATTCTAGTTAAGCTGAAATAAATTCACTAGCTATAGCCTGCCCTTCTCAAGGAACTGTAATTTGTTTGGTCCCTGTTAGCTCCCAACAGGCTTGAAACAAACCTTATGATTGTCAGTAACTGACAGCATACTTGAAATGAATTTTGGCATGAGTCTGGCTGCCAGAGGTTGTGTCTGTAGCACTAGAACTCTATTGCTGAAGTTAACATATTGTAACGGCTCTGAAAGCCTGTCATGAGAATAAACTCCCATCTTTTCCCAGGAGAGGAATGTTCTTTCCATGTCAGAAAAGGAGAGTGTAAGTCATTCAGTGCATGATTCCCACACAAACTATTTTCATTGCTGCCACTTACAGATTTCCTATTTATAACCAAAATCACTAAATGGGAAAGAATGCTTTTTGTGTTGTCATGTTTTGTGGGAGAGCCAACTTACCCTTCCTGTCCCAGGTAGCAGAACACAAGCAGCATGTGTCTTCTCTTGATGATGACCATTTTTATCTGAAATTAAAAACCAAAAGGCTGCTATGTAATGTGTTTTCTGCTGACGGATGTGCACCATTACACATTACCTGTACTGTCCTGTGTTTCAGTAAGCTGTTGTCAGTAATACAGTTATGCCAGTAACTGAACGTGTAGGTGAGGTAGTATGTAAATATTGAGGTAGTATGTAAATATCAAGGTAGTAACTAGAATTACCATAGAACTTACACTGTGAGTAGATGGGCTTCTGAAGCTATCTTTCATTTAGGTAATTAAACTCATTAGAAATAATAACCACACAAATGCCTCTCATTTCTTCAGTATCTCTAGTCCCACTCCTCAGGTCAGGCATACTTAGTTTTTACTGTTTGCCTTCAATTTTCTGCTCTGTGTTCATTGTCCTTTAAATGAAAAATAGCTGATGCTTGACTAATAGTTTGTACTCTTAAATATCAGTTAACCCTGTCCTAGATCAGAGAGTAGGGTCTAATTTTCACTTTCCAGGGAATCCGCCCTGCTTACAAACTAATTTCATAGAATCATAAGAATAGGGTTGGAAAGGACCTTAGTTCCAACCCCCCTGCCATGGCACAGGGACACCTCACACTAAACCATGTCACCCAAGAATTTGATACAGGATATGGAAAATAATTTCCTTGTGAATTCTAGTGTAATGTGAAGTTGCAGCTTGGAAAAAATTGTCCTTGCGATTATTACAGCTTCTGGAAAATGGGAGTTTGGGATGAATTTATAGCACTGGAAAAATCAGTAAATCTTCTAAGGTCCCTGGCTTGAATAGAAGTTGAAGATCTGACACAAAATCTGTTGCTTAAGTGATTGAAGCATGAAGTTTTAGCTTGTTTTTTTAGACAGAGACCTAAGTGTTCTTCAGTTAAACAAAGTCTTTTTATGTCCAAAGAACATTTATTTTTAGGAAAGAATGGCTTATTTGTCTCTGGAAAAAGAGACGTGTTTCTTCAGTGATAGTGTTTTTCCCCTCCCCTTTCCCGGGAAACTGAAACTGAGCCATTGTGTGTGCTTCGTCATTGGCATGTGGAGTTGGGATTTGCAGGCTAGTTGCTGAATGGCATCATGTTTGGTGAAAGACTCTGTTATCCAAACTTTTGAGATAGGAATGTGTAAACACTTCTCCTGATTTCGGTCATCTTTGTGGGCAGGTCTTTTAAGACCTATTGTAAATGATTTGGAGCAATCTCTTCTGGGAAAGAAGTTTCATATTTGTTTCACATCCATAATGCTGACCAGTCTGGGCTGTTAACTTTTCACTCTGTCTTTCACAGATCTACTGCTTCTCTCTCTGTGGGTGAAGGGACAAGTCCAAGAGCACTAGTTAGAACAGTGGCAGATGAAACCAAACCTAAGAGTGTGTGTACTTCTAAGGAAACCTGGCATGGGTAAGAGAAGCTTGGGAATATCAGACTACTTCAAATGATACTGCATTGAAAGGGAATTTTAAATAGACAAGGTTTTTAGTAACTATACTCCTAAACAGGGGACTCAAGTTTTCTTTATTAAAGGACTATTTAAAATACTCTACACCACCTTTTTATGTTCACATGTGACTACTCTTACTTACAAGTGTGTGAAGTGAAAGGAAATGCTGTTTACCTATAGGTTGCTAAACATTACAGATATGTCTTTTTATGTCCACTGTGAACTGTTGTTTTTGAATCAGACAATCATGAATGCATCTCTTTCAGTCATTGTTTGTCATTGCAGAAGCTGTCACTGCCTTGGAAACTAGATTAAAATAAAGAATTGGTTTCTGGGGTGTCTATGCAGAACTTCTTGCTCACCTCCTACTGAAACAAAATGACCCTTTGCCCTTGATTCATTAGTTTTGTGCTGTCTTCTCATGCTTTGTCCTTCCCTAATAAGTTATTTTGTCATGTCTCACATGCTTTACTCATTTTCTAACCTTAAAACCATGCACTTGAGGTTTCATTTCTTAGGTGTTCCTTTTATATTTCATACAGCTGCTTGGCTGGAGTAAAGTCAAATTCCAAGATAGCAGAATACCCTAAGCAAATACTCTGAACTTAAAGCTCATGCAAGCACTATAAATGCAGTAGAGATTTTGCCCAGTGTTGCTCATAATCCAGCATTAAGTCTTTTAGTGAATCTTCACTCTTTTTTGTATCTTTCCCTGGCAGGTCTATGAAGAAGCCTTCAAGAGGAGTTGTGAGAACCCAGCGTCGCAGGCGTTCCAAGTCTCCAATTCTTCATCCTCCCAAGTTTATCCATTGCAGCACAAAGTCACATTCCACATGCAACCAGTTAGTGCATAAGAGCCAAAATGATGTCCAGGACGACAGCAGTGGCTATGGGATGCCAGTCCCAAAGGAAGCTTGTGCACACGAACGGTGCAGTGTTGCTGCTGACGTTGGCCGTAAGGGAGCTGATGTTGAGTCTTTGGAAGCTTCTGCTGTGCAGTCAGTGTCAAAGAACAGACAGGAGAACTCTCCAGCTTCTCTAGAATCTAAAGCAAGCCTAAAGACTACGGAGCTTTCTGACTTCCAGTCTATGTCCAAGCTGAACACGAATAAGCCATGTGCATGTGCAGATAAAGCCTGTCAGTGTAAACGATGGCAAGATATGGAAGTGTACAAATTCTCTGGCTTGCAGAACACCCTCCCGTTGGCACCTGATAGAAGAACAGTTTCTGAGGATCACTCCCAGTCTTTGCTATCAAGAACTCCCTCAAGCTCTCCACGCTCTTGTTCTGAGCAAGCCAGGGCCTTTGTGGATGATGTGACTATTGAAGATCTTTCGGGATACATGGAATATTACTTGTATATCCCAAAGAAAATGTCTCACATGGCAGAAATGATGTACACCTGACAGCAATGAGCACTGTAAGGGTGTGTGGTTTAAATCTGCTCTCAGTCACACTCATGTGTGATGCAACCTACTTTCTGCTCACTGTGCTTGCAATAAAAACACTTCTCTGTATCTTAGCTAATGCTCATTATTTAAACTGGGCAAACAGTTTAGCTTAAGCATTATGATTTAAGCTTGTAATAGATAATGAAGTAAGCAGTGAATGTGTTTAGCGTGTACCTGCCTATACTTAAGAGACCTAACACTTACTTCGTTTTCAAAATCCTCTGGTTTTGGTTTGTTGGAAGAGAAGAGCCTCTGGATTACTTGGTGATGAGAGCTGTTACTGGGAGGGACCTGAACGTGATTGCTGTGACCTCAGGTCGTAACATACTTGTGGTTTTGGACATTTGTGCCTGTGATTTTATTTCATGAAGGAGTGTGACCATCCTGTCATCTCCTCAGTACTATTACTACTCTAGGCAAATTGAAGAGAGACAGTCATCTTTTGGGGTGGAGGCATTGTTATTTATTTGTGCCTGAAGAGTTTTTATTTCTTATCGGCCGAACAGACACCCTCCATCCCTATCTTTGGTAATGTTAATGCAGTCAGGTTAGATTAACATAACATTTGCTTGTTAGAATGCCTGAGGAGCAAAGAAACTTGGACAATCTAAGCAAGGTTGTTTAAGAGGTTATTCTGATCTCTGCAGTGTTGGTTAGTGGAAAAAGTAAAGCGAGTGTAACTTTTTATTGAACATCCAACAGGCCTCAGATGGGTCTGCAGCAGGAGAAATACCTTAATTCTTCAGGGGTATTGCTGCTTCAGTTAACCAAGGGAAAAATAAGATGATACACTGTTCAGTGTGGGGTTTATGAGGGTTGAAACGGTGTTTGTTGGCTTCAGTGGTCTTAATTCATGTGCACTCTGGTGCGTTTGGGTTTGTTCTATAGCTTTGTTCAGTCTGCTCTATAACCCTTCAAGTATTAAGACCTGTAGACTTGAGTGAGCAGTTGTCAGCTGCACAATGAATCTTGCTTGATAAGCAGCAGCTTTGTGTGCATCAGCACAGTCTGTCTTTTATGAATACATGTATAGCAAAGGAGCATTCCATCAATCATGTGATTTGCTGAGGGAGAGATGAGTTAAGTTTGTCTTTACTACTTCAGTACCTGAACCTTTCTGACCTGTAAGGTCTTGGAAGGAAATGGAGACAAACATTTCCCTGTGAGATCTTCTGGTGTTACTCTTGGGGGTTTTTATCTTTTCTGTAGCAGTATCTTAGAGCAAGTGACCATGACAGTTTATGGGTTTTGCCAGCGCTCAAGTGTCATCTACCCCTTGCAGGTTGTACTTGGGTCCCACTTCCCTTCCACTTCCCCCTTCTTAAACAGCTATATTTCTGCCACCCATGTTCTGAATTCAGGGCATTGGTAATTATGGGCTGCGAAGTGACCATACTTCTTCAATAATAATTCTTCACTCTTCCCAAATGCCTGCAGACAGCAGCCACAGCACTGCTGTGGGGCCAAGAACTCCTTTCAAGACCATGTTGCTTTTTACCATTGCTTTCATGAGTCACTGCAGCCTGGTACCTGCAGGGTTTAGGGTTGAGACATCAAGTGCTCAGTACCATGTTGCAGAAAGTGGATTGAAATCTGGGGAGTAATGTGAAAAAATAAGAGTAGAAAGATGTGAACTGGTGTGGACCTGGGGAGGGAGAACGGGAGTGCTGGGCCACTAGAGGTCCCCCCCGGCTGGGTGCTGTGCCCTGGCTGGGTGCTGTGGCTCCGAAGCCTCAGCCTTTGGGAGAGAATATGCGTTTCCCTGCCCAAATGAAGAAATCTGAAGCTCTGGCTGGTGCCTTAATGCATGCATACAATGTTGGTGCTCTCTGATGTTTGGGTGTGTTAGTGGTCAACAAAGGCTCTTTAAATGCCAACATCTGCATAGGTTACTAACATTTAAACTAAGTGTACTACCAGTTCACAACAGTGCTGTGAGATTAGCAAAAGTTGCTAAGTAAATAATTACGTGGTCCTGAACTTGGCATCCTCTTCAGGCAGTTACAACATCTTTGGTCTGATAAGTGCTGGAACACTGTGGAATAAAAGACCACAGATAGCTGCAACTGCCGCCTTAACGCTTTCTCTCCTGTTACTACAAGGTGTTTTAAGATGCTTTGGTCTAACCAGAAACCACAAACCAAGCCCCTACAGTTTTGCTTTGAGAAAATGTGAATTTCCAGCCCTTAATTGTGCAGCAAGAACCTGCAAAGCGTGGCTGAGGAGTCCAAAAGCTGAGCTCAGAAACGTCCAACTTCAGCCAGTTTCAAAATCTGACTTTTTTAAACCAGAAAGCTTTAAAGGGCTGGTTCTGCCAAGCAGCACTTCAGAATGGTGTTGGAGTCCCTCACCATTCCTTCCTGTGGCTGAATAAAAGTGAAGCCTTTTGTAATCAGCTCCATAGTGGGCAGCTGGTCCTTCTCACCTGTGCCTGCAGGTAATCTGTAGTTTATGTGCTGTATATACATGCTTGGCTTTTCTTACAGTTATATATTGCATGGGGGTTTTTTCTATACCTCTTCTTCCTAGAAACACCAATGAGGAGGTTGTCCAAGGTGTAAAACTCTCTTATGTGAGTCTGAAACGTCCACCAGCTGTTAAACAGAAGGAGGTTTTGGGTAAGTCTGTTGTTGTTTGGGAGCGAGGTGGGAATGACTGCTAGCAAGCCGCTACCCTAAAGCAGCTCTGGAAATTCCTGGTAATAGGAGCAGACGGGGTGAGTAAGGCGTAGCCGCAACCCAGCAAGGGCTGTGCTTTTCCTCCTTGTGGAAACTGCCCACTTGAACACCGCTGGGAGCAAACCCGCCCCAAGCCGCTGCCTCCCCAGCCCTGGGGGCTGCAGTGACTCTGCGAGGGGGTCCCCTCCCGGGGGTCCGGCGGAGCGGGACGCAGCTCCCTGCCTGCTCCGTGCGCTCCGGTGCGCCGGGAGGGGACGGGACCGACGCGCCCCTTCCCAGGCTCTATTTTAAGCAGACATTTACTTTCCCAGCCTCTTCTCCGCCTGGATCCCTGCCCGCCGCGGGGGGGGATGTGTCTCTGCCCTCCTTCATAAAAGGGCCCCGAGGCGGAGGCCGGGCTCCGGGGGTTATTTTTGGGAGCAGCTCCTGGGATCCGATGGCCTTGTTAGGGCAGCGCTGACCTTTCTCCCGGCGGGGGAGGAGAGCGGAGCGGGGCGGGCGGCTGCGGCCGGGGCGGGGCTGCGAGGCAAGATCGCGGCGTCCGCAGCGGCGCTGTTAGTTTACGCGGGACTGGTGGGGCCGGAGCCGAGCGTGCTGCGGGCCTCGGTCTCCGGGCTGGTGGGGTTGGTGGCGCTGCCCATGTACTGGACGACGCTGCGCTGGTACCTGCCGCGATCCGGTCCGATCTACGCGGAGGAGCGGGCCGCGTTCGGCACGCGGGCCAGCCGTCTCCTCGGCGGGATCTCCGGTTCGCGGACCCTGCACGCCTACGACGCTCCGGACTCCGAGCTCGAACGGATCACCGCCGCCTCGGGGCTGGCCCGGGACCTGTCGATCCGGGTGTTCTACTTCGTCACCCGGG